>JAUCMU010000043.1:21302821-21320895 GCA_032275025.1 Enteromius treurensis | reverse complement strand
AAGCTACATACCTTCTATGTACATATCAGAGAACAATTTAAAATATTCTCTCAAATCATTCTATGGCACCTTTAAAATAACGTTTCACGTTGGAGTATGTTGTAACCTTACCGTTACACTATCAAACTAGCATATCAAAAAATTCGGAGGAATGTTTGAAGCAGTCTCGCTGAGCTTATGGTTAAGACACTCTCTCATGCTGCTGGACTTCCTCCAGCCCTAACACACAGGAGGAAATAAATAAAGAGGGCCATCGGATTGATCATCTAATACATGCCTTTTATCCAAAGCCAGAGCCCTGTCCACTGGACAGCATAACATATGGAGCTTCAGTGAAAAGATCTGGAAAAGAAGCACATCCTAAGATCAACTGAACCGAGTGCCCAGAGATATCTGCTGTGATTGGCAGCTGCCTATGTCAGGTCAAAATAGGAGCCCAATAGTTTGGCTGAAAAGGCATGACTGTTCTGGTCTTGTCTAACCACTGTCCTATTTTTTACCACACACAGTACATGGTGGTCTTAAAAAAAAAACAATAATCAGCAGTAGAGAATAGCGCTTTGGAGTATCATGTCATAACACAAACAGCTTGTGAGTTAAACCTCAATTTCCTTACGAGCAAAATAATACTGGTCTTGGTTTGTTTGCTTTTCCACATTTTAATATAGAACAATAATATACCTAAGTGGTCATGCTTGAGCAACAATTAGTTTATCACCCCCATGTCAGAATCTTTTTCACATTTCTTCATTCCTTTAAACATTGTGCTGTATATGTTAGGGAATTTACGAGGTAAAATTATGAGTAAAGATCACGTAATAACTACTCATATTTTGAGTTGAATTTAATATCCTGAATTTAAATGGGAGGCACAAAAATTTTTTTCATATACGTCAGAATTTAGTCGAATTTGCATTATACACAGCTTATTATTTATATCCACTATAACAAAAATCTATATTTTTACCTGTGCATACCCATAAGAAAGTAATTTTGAGTGGTATGAGATCACAGCCAGTTGGAATTTATTAAGCACACATTTCTGGAACAAGGGGTGGAGAGAACTGTTTACAATTTTTGACAAAATTTGCATAAATCAATATTCAGAAGGCTAAAGCCCCGTTTACACTAGCAGCGACACGCAGCGACAGAGCTACGCAATCCCATTCATTTCAATGGAGAGCTGGCGATATCCGGCGACAAGAGCGACAGCGGCTGTCAGCGACCGTTGGCGACCGGATGTGGGCGTGTCCAGCGACGCGACAAAGTTCAGAATCTCTCAACTTGATGCAAATGAAGAGCGACCTTCGGGAGCGACAGCCAATAGGAAAGAAGACGATAGTGCTCATGTGATCATACTCCTTTTTTTCAGCTCCAGCAGTGATGGAGGAGAATTTAATCCTAACTGTTAGCAATTTTCCTGTTTTATAAGATATGTCCCTGCCCACATACAGGGACATAAATGTAAAAAATTAGGCATGGAAAGGGGTGGCCAATATCTTGGGGATTCAAACGGCGTTTGCGTTTTTGCAATGGAAAAAAAATACTCTCTGTTTCTCATTCATTTTTTTTTGTATGTATGGACTCAGTATACTTATATTATATTCGGCCTTTTGCCTCCAAAATGTTTGTATTTAGCGGCAAGAAACCTGATTCGCTGTCAACAATGACGTAACTCTGGCGACATGCAGCGACAGAAATCACTGCTAATATGAACGGGGCTTTATTAAGAGACATTTTTAAATAATTGTTGACAGCGAATCAGGTTTTTTGCCGCTAAATACAAACATTTTGGAGGCAAAAGACCGAATATAATTTAAGTATACTGAGTCCATACATACATGATTAAAAATATTTTTTTATTGTCACAGTACTTAATATGCTTACATCAGATATTACCTCATTCTACATCCCTAATCATACCCAAGACCTTAACACAACAACTACCTTATCAACTGTTAATAAGCAGCAAATTCATTGAGTTACCAAAAATGATAATAGGAATAACATTTATGTTTATTTGTGATGCGATCTAGGAAAACCCAACACATGGTGAAATTAGGCTTTAATTTCATATGAAAGAACTTTTGTCCATAGCTTGAACCAAACAAAAGTTATGACTATCTGAATCTTGCTGATAGCTATGATTTTCAGGAATGGAATTTTAAGAAAAACGGGTTTAAAGTGAGATAAGTTTCACTTTCACTTCACGGGTTTAATGAGAGCTCTAGCGCTATACTGCATCATTACACAAACAGACTAATGTTACCCTGAAGAGGACAGTTCTATGTTGTTCATAATGGGCAAAGTCTCTGAACATGAATAGTGTACCTTGAGAAAAGTGAGCACAGTTGGACTCTTTAGTAACTTCATCATTCAAACCTTAATCTCTGGATGTGAAATAGTCCTTTTTTCACTTTGTTTAGGGCTCTGACATCACCAAATTTAAGCAGATTGAGACAAGCAAGATCGTTAAAGTGTGCGGTTATTTCAGACTGCATTGTTTTCTCACTATATAACACTGAAAAAATGTGTTTACACAGGACTGGCGGGAAATGTGCATTGATACACCTTAATTAGCTTACGTAGTTTATTTAGATAGGTTTACTCTTTCTGTGGTGTTAAAAGAGCTCCGCGGCACATTCTTAACATAAGACAAAGACACAGCTTTTCTGCTTACTGCAATAAATCACAATTTTTCTGAACTAAACAAGTGAATTTGGGCAAAATATATTCATAGATGATAGACAAGATGTTATAGAATAATAATTACATATAAAAACCTTATTTTGTATATATTTAAGTATATTATTCATGTCATAAGTGCTCTATGCATTTTCACAAAGGTAAAGCAATGTAATGAATTTGTATTTCATTACATTCATTATAATGAAAATTATTTTGATAAGTAATGGTATTCATTTCATAGGCCAAATGGTACTAGAAAGATACTTCAAAGATTAGTACAGCATTACCATCATATACCATCAAAAACAGCATTTTATTACAACTAACATACTTCAAATGATTCATTTTACAATGGAACACCATACTGGCTTCATTCTCATGTTTATTGCGTAGTTTATAATTGGAATCTCTAGTGTTAACCCACTGTAGCCTTTCTGCAGCCCACCAGATTTTCAATCTTAACTGAAAATGTGAAAAATGAACAGAGAGTATTCCAGTACAACTGCCAGAGCCCTGCGCAGGACATACTGTACACAAGAATAAAAAGAATTCCCACAATTAGCTACTTTGCAGCCATGCTTTACTGATTGGTTCCCTTTTCAAATTAAGTTAAATGGCCACAATAGTTTAAAAGGAATAGTTCACTCTAAAATGAAAATTTGCACGTTCATGGAAACAGATAGGCGGGCAGAAATGTAGCTCAACAACGGATCACCTGCAGTGAATGGGTGCTGTCAGAATGAGAGTCTAAACAACTGATAAAAACATCACAATAACCCACAAGTGATCCAAACCACTGCAATCAATCTGTTAATGACTTGTGAAGCAAAAAGCGGTATGTCTATAAGTATCACATCCATCATTAAGATGTTTTTAACTTTACACCATTGCTTCTGAACGAAATACAAATCCTCTAGGTGTAATATCCTGTAGCTTTACCCAGTGAAAAACTAGTTTAAATCAGGAGAGAAATTTGAAATCACTAATTAAAATGACATGAAAAACATAAAAAAATGAATTTTGGTCTCTAAATGCCTTCAGAATTTTGCACTCTTGGCCAGTAACTCACAGCACAAAACAAACTGTGGGCCATCAGTTGATAAGCATATGTGTCTCATAGCATGCCAGACAGCTATTTTAATGTGTCCCTCTGCACATATAAAAGAATATCAATCACGTTTACAGTAAATATACCAACACCAGAATCTTACCAGGTAAATGGAATAAATATGTAACACTCTCACTCTTTTCAAAAATACTGAAACATTGCTTGCTAACGTAATCGGTAAAGCACTGTAAAGCACTGCTGACAAGGTGCAAACCCCACCCACAGGAATTACGTTGCTAACACAACAAGACATTCAATCATCCACCTGGAAAAGCCATCCTCAAAGAACACACATTTTCCGAAGACCTCATGTGAGCACATTAAGAAAATATGATCTTCATGTTTCTGCCTTTAAACCTTCTGGTTCACTTGTTTTACAGAATTTCATGAGTTTAATGTTCTTTTACACACAACAAATATATGTTAAAGAATGTTGGGAGCTACCGTCAAATGTTGGGTACATTCTTCAAAGAAATGCAAACATGTTTCGAACGACATGAGGATGAGTTAATGATGACATGATTTTCATTTTGGTGTGAACTGTCCCTTTAAGAAAGGAAGGTAAGCGAGAAGCTGGATTGAATCTTGGTGAGTGGGTGGTAATGTTGCACTCTTCTCTCTCTCTTTCTCTCTCTGCTCTGTTTTTCACTGGATTTCTCTGCACCTTATTTCCCCTCATCTTCCTCTCAGCTCTCCCTCGTTGGTTCTCTGGTTTCTGGTGATTTGTTGTGCTGCAGTAGTCTGTTGATTAGCATGCTCTGTAGCTAAACCATGAAATCAGCCTCCTACCCTCACATCATTTCAACTCTCCTTCTCGTTTCATTTAGCCTTTTCTGTCTGCTCCTTCACCAAGTTTTATTTCCCAGCTCTCTATTCAAATGCCCTTTTTTTCACATTAACAGTGATGACAATGATGGTAACAAAGACATACATAGATGTAGCAGACAAGGATTTCCAAAACGTTACGTAACCAGAGTATTTCCATCTTGCTACAGGGAAAATGAGCACAGATTCACTCACTAACACACTAACACAGCCCCATGTAGGAGTCACATCTGTCTCACTTGATTCAAAACCAAATTCAACAGTGATTAAATATAATTATCATTGGGGAAAAAAAGAATAAATAAATGAAAAAAAGATTTATTGATGCACAAGCTACCTATTTGCATTTAAGCAATGAAAGGAAGTGAATTTTACCAGGTTTGGTATGTTTTACAGGTCTTAGGCATGATGAGATATTAAATTTAATGTAAATTTTCATGACAATTTAATTTCCCTTTGGGGATTAATAAAGTAGATCTAATGTAATCTAATTTAAAATATTTTTTTAATTAATAAGTGTAATAAACACATTTTTAAGCTTGTAACATTAGCCTAACTTTAGGCTGTTTGTGACGGAATAGGAACAAATGTGTGTCTTTATAGTCATTTTATAGCTGCTTTTGAATAATAAACTTGGAGTAGCATTTAAGTTCATTTATAATGTTTCTCCTATCACATTTATTTTATTATTTTCACTTATTACAACTTTAAGTAAACCATTAACCCATAGAAAACCATATCCCACCATCCAATGTGCTCACAGCAATGTTTTATTTTTCTGTGTTGCAAATAAACAGGTATTAAACAGAATTTGTGTCCAACAAAAGGTCACACTTAATATTAGGTGGCCCTACTATGTACTTGCATCAAAAAATAAGTACAATGTACTTATTGTGTTAATATTGTATTGCAAGACACCTTTGCTGCTATTGAGGTGGGACAGGTTTGGTGGTGTGTGTGTAAGTTTGGGGTGGGTTAAGGTGTAAGGCATGGGTCAACAGTGTAATTATAAATATAAATGCAGAAATGAATTACATATGTAATTACATATAGGCATAATTATAAACTATATTTTAAAATTGATTTAAGTAAAAAAAATATTTTTCATTAGTTTTGGTGAACTAAACAGACTTCTTTCAAAAACATGACAATTCTTGATGAAAATGTTGACTGTTAGTAAAAATCAAGCTGTACTGAAGGTCAGAGTTGTGTAGAGATGAATCGTTTGTTTGTGGGAGGGTAAAAACAGCACAGCTGTCTGCTGTTCACACTAGTCCTCTCATTATAAGAAACATCTGTTTATTTTTCCACATTCTCCAGCCTTATTTCTCTCTTCCTCTCTTAGCTTTAAGACAGATTGATAACTGCAACCTGCAATCTATCCATGTCACAAAAAAAGAAATGGACAAAAAAAAAAGCCTCTAGAAAAAAGTAATCACACTGAGGAGACATGATGTAATCCATGTCCATAAAAGCCGGTGTTGAGTACTAAAATTAGAGTGCTTGTGCCTTTCAGCCTCTTTTAATGGGTAAACAAGTCATGTTGTCTTCATTTTGCTCCATATACTCCATACATATAAAGTTTACACAGACACAAACTGGGGTGCGTTACCTGTACAACAACTGAACTATACAGATGGAGAAGATGATTGCGTCTTTTTCTCTCACAGATCATTCTTTTTGCCTTAGAAGACTTGAAATATCTTGAATCAGTTGTAACAATTTAATGATAGCAATAACATTTATTTGACTGTTGTGTCTGCATATTGATGGCAAATATTTCACAATGGACTGAGAATGTTTTGGCATTAAAGTATGTTTTAGTTTACTATAAATGCCTTTTAATATTCGGTCATACACTTTAACCATATTTCAAAGCAGCTACAAGTTATGTTTTAAAGCATATTACAAGAAAGCAATCTTTCAATTTCAATCTTCCTACTTTCATACAGACAAAAATGTTTTTGCTATTTCTTTGTTATTATTTGTACAAATTTAAAAGCAATTTCTGAATGAAAATTGTTTATACAAAAATGAATAAGTGAGAAAATGGCTGTTGCAACCCTAAGCCCAAACAGCATGGTTACAGTCCTACAAGAAGATGGAGAAACCCCCAAAGAATCCTGCTGAGATGACCAACTCAGCCTGAATTCCCATGGAGCAACGAAGCTGCCTGAGTCTTGCTGATTAAGCTAGTTGAAAAGCATCCACAGAACAACAAATATGGTGTCTTTATGATCGTATCACCCAAGAAAAAACATAGTCATGCTAGTGAAATGCTCATACTCTGGCTTCAGTTGCAAGTTGGGATTTTACCTGGTAATATGTTACCAAACTGAAACTGAAATGTAAAGAACAAGAATATATCAACTGTAATGTAAGTACTGAGCACTAGTGGTGCCTAACATGAGTAATACAGAAGCATGTGTAATACATATTATTTTCCTGGTCCAGACCTTAATTTCTCTTATCATTTCCTGTCCTCTATTCTCTATTTGTCTGTGCACTATTATAATAACGGAATCTCCTTGTGATGACAGCCGCCCAGCCAGAATTTTAAAACATCACTTCATTAAACCACTAGTACATATGAAAAGTTCAAACGGAACTATTTCCACAAACAACTGCAAGCCATACTTTTATGTTCGATGCACAAATTCAGTACGGTATGCTTTACACTAAACATTTGAAATGGGAACAGTTGCATAATTGTACTTTGTTCTGCTTGACTGATTTCTCCAGTAGTCCAGGGGTGAATTCACACCAGCCTCAGCTGAATTTAACTCTTACATTATATTAAAAACTTTTGACACCGGAATATAAACTTAATGGTGGTAACACCCTTTCAGAGATGCTTTTGAGTTTCGGATTTGGTGTTACGTAGCTTTTACAAGAAGGATAATTGTCAGTTGCACATACATCTTATACCATTCACTTTATGAGAGTAAAATGAATGCTATGAAGATGGATTCATTATTATGAATGAAAAGCACTACAGCAGTAAGTGACAAACTAACTTATATGGCATTTATTCATATAAACGAATGAGATGGCATACACCACATGCTGTAGTATATATCACTAATAAATTCAAGTGATCAGTGAAATTGGCTACTGATGTAACATGCATCATGGAAAATGAGAGGAGAGAAGAAATTATGGAATATAGTCTCTTTTTTGTTTGTTTTCTTTGCACACAGAAAAGTATTCTTGTAGCTTCATAAAATTAAGGTCCACTGATGTTTCGTGGACTATTTTAACAATGTCTTTTCTACCTTTCTGCGTAGTTGCATTGCTGGGTATGCATGGGCTGCGCTGGATACTTGGTTTAACCAATCTTTCTGTGTGTCAGTCATTTCGCACGTTCACAGAGTTGCACCTACTGTATAAGAAACAGGAAGCTGAGAGTGCTCTAGTTAATGAGGATAATTCAAGTTAAGCTTCATACACAGTTGTCAGTTTGTTGTGCCAAAACATCTCCTCTGTTTAAAACAGTATCTGCTTTGTAGACGTTAGATTTTTCTGTTATTACATCACCAGGTCATCATTACCATCAGCCTTATTTCTCTGGATGATGTGAACGTATGAACTGTTACTGCAGTCAGTATGTTAGTAAATCACAAGAAGATTTTAAAAGATTCACTCTCTCGGTCTGTGTTGATGAATACGTTTGCATGGCAACGAGGTACTCCTACGCTCGCGTGGGTTATATATCGGCTGATCTCAGCCACATGCATCACACGTCACACAGCACACCGACGTAACGGCTAATCTGCTGCACTCAACAGAGGCTTCCGGAAGTCTTCATGTCAGATGTCTTACAATGAATTTTAACAGGAACACAACAGAGACAATTTGGAAATAGCGTTTTTAAATAGTGATTTCCAGATATTGAAATGTCAAATATATATAAGTTCTGTCATGAAACTCTAAATGACACAGGCCAATACATTCTAAGTCTGATATAATCACATTACATTGACATAGTGCAGTTGTTTTCTTTTTGCATCAACTGCCAACGAGCTTGCTGCTTAAAATTCAAATACTTGGCTATAAACCAAATATTGCTGACCATCAGCATTTATTCAGCAGGCCTTGGCAAGACCCTTGGAGGGATTTCAAGGTTGATGGGAATGATTGGTTTATTTTCACCTCAGCAGGCAATGAGCTTGCTGCTTAATGTTCAAATGCTTCACTGGGGCTTGCAGTAGTAGTTGCAGCACATTTCAAAAAGCCTCCACCTTCCCACGCTCCACCTGTACAGATCTACTATGGGGTAATTTCATGTAAATAAATAAATAAATCAGTTTATAAATAAAAACATGGATGAACAAATGCATTCATACAAACATAAAAACATCCCAAAGAAATAAAACCCTACAGAGGAGGATTCTAGAAAAATGGGAATAGATTTTTTTTTTTTTTAAATAAAACGGAATTTGGGAAGAAATTCCATAAGGCCCTATATTCAACACAAAATGTCAATAATATATGGTTTGTATGTTATTTTCATGAGATTTGGGTTGTTTTTATATCAATAAAGAATGTATACATGAGAAACGGCAAGCTGATGTAACAATTAGCTTAGTCTAAAAAAAACTACAAATTACTTGTTTCAACAACATTATATGAACAACATTCGCACAGATCGCAATCGTAACCTATTACAAACACTACTTTTAGCTAATATGTTGTAACTAATTAATGTCCAACAGGTTTGTTTTTGTAAAATGTTACTTTATAATTGCCATTTTCTTCAATCATATAATCATCATAACACCTAAAATACATTTTGGGTAAAAAGTGTTTGAGCCAGTTGAAGGGTGGGTAGGCATACAACCAGGTTAATTTGGAGCCAGGAAAAACCCTGCTACATTCATTATGATTAATATACCAATTTGCTTGATTTCTTCAGCTGCCAATCCAAAAGGTCCAGGCTTAAAATGGAATCCCTGTTATGCTGTTCACATGCTTTAATGTCATACGTCTTAAATATGATCATTCTGTCATAACTTGAAGTCAACATAAATTTCCACTGCTAGGCTTTGATTTAACTGGCATCTAAAACTACTTGCTCATTACATATGAATATAATGAAACAACCTCATTGTCTGTAGGGACGGGAACCAATGCAGAACCTACAGTAAGAAAAGGGTAATGAGCTAGTTAGAGGGGCACAGTGAGAAACTGGACCAGCAGGGAAGGAAGAATGCTGAATGTGGGAAAGCTGGAGACAGTGTGAGGCAGGTTGAAAGGAACGTGACGAGAGAGTTTGATGTAGACTCCACACATTACCCAGGAGTCATTGCATAACAGAAAAAGCAAAGAATGAAGCCGGGTGGTACATCAATGTCAGCGTATGATACAACATATAGCATTTAAATGAGTCTGTCAAAAGCAAAGTGTTTATGTGTGTGTTTGTAGTGTGTGGTTTTGCTGTCAAAAAACGTTACTTCAGTCTGCTGGCCATGGAGAGGTGAAACACAGGTCAGAAACCGCCAGCTAATTTTAGAAGCAAATACACTATGTATAGCGCATTGCCATTGTAATTTATTTTCTTTGGAATTAAATGCCCTGAAAAATGTACTTAACTTAAATATGAACTAAATCTTCATGTAGCTTTATTCTAGACTACATAATATGAATAAACACATGCAAATGCAGGTCACACACATACTAAAATATTGCTGACCATCAGCCTTTATTCAGAAGGCGATTTGAAGGTTGAACGAAGTGCAGCAGATATTAGCAAAATGAACTGAGAGCCAACCAGGGAAATGTGAGGAGCCGCAAATGAAGAGGAGAAGGGAGAGCAGAGGATATGCGGGTGAAAATTAAGATGCATTAGAGAAAATAGAAAATAAGAAGATGAAAGAGTGAAAGAAGAAGGAAATATGAAGGAGTGCCCAGGGTAACCACCCCTCCTGCTTTGGGTTGCACAGCAAAACATTTCCCTTGTCCCGCACATCGCATACTGAGAAAAATGTCCCATACTTTCATTAGTCTGTTGGTTTTGAATTATCATATTCATAAAATGTGCATGAGTTCTCTTGCCTTTTTAAGAAAGCTTTTTCATTATTATTTTTTGTGGCCTAGTTTCACCTGTGTATATAGTTTCACCTAGTTTATAACATTTGACAGGGCTTCATCACTCAGTAAACATGGTCAGTGGCAGTAACATACTGCATGTCAATCAAAATGCGGAGTAAATGTATTTTTAACTACTGAATAGTAGATAAAACAGCCTAATTTACGCTCACATTAAATAATGAAAACGTGTTCATAATGCTCTTTTTAAATTAATTTCTAAGTTATACAGTTAGTATTTGTTGTTAAAATTGCCTTAACTTATTTCATAAAAGATTTATTTAAATAAGTCCTCACTAACGGGTAAAGTAAAATCTAATCATGTATACGCTACACTTTATTTCCCTAGTAAATAACAGGCTATAACATATATAATAACCTTGGGGTTAGGAGTTTTTGAATTTATTTATGAATTTTATTGCACTTTTCAAATATACAATATTTCAGTCTTACTACTTCAAAACTCATGTTTAATTCAATATGTTACTTGCCATTTCTTTGTAATTATTTGCAACACTTACTAGCAATTTCTGAAGGAAAATGCAAGTTTTTTTTCAGTGCATAGTAAACATATGTCACATTCCCTTTTTTGAGCATTTGTGTAGGATTTTAAACCATATAACATAATAATATTAATTGTGAAATGACCAGCCAATCCATTTCTTATCTTTAAACCTAATTCTAACCATTTAGCAAAAATATATAGATACATTATAAAGACAAATGTAACAGACAAGTGTATTCACAATAATTTATTTGGTAACACTTTGAGTAACTAGTTTTCTCTCAGTAAATTCCTTATATGCTGCTTATTAGTAAGCTAGTTGGTAAGTTCAGGTGTAGAGTAGAGTTAAGGGTTCTAAAATAAGATCATACAGAATAAGGCAATAACTTTGCTTTATAATAAAAAGCCAATGTGTAATATAGATGCAAATTAATTGATAGTGAATAGTGTTCCCCAATCTAAAGTGTTACCATTTTTCCCAAAAATTACAAAAAGTAGAAACAAAGTAGTCCAAATGACAATGCGTTACTGTATATTGGAAGTACAGTATAATAGGCACACTTAGTGTGATGCAAGTTAAATTTAAGGTACGTACTTATCCCAGTTTACTCAAAGAAACACGCATTTCACATTCAAATGCACATCACCCAAAACATGGCACATCACAGGTGGTGACAAAACACATGACAGGCAATGAGCATTTTATATCACTGACATTAACCTTTGTAGTAATTTAGCATTTTCATTTTTAGCATTAAGTCTAGAATTTGGTTGTGTTTCTCAAACAATGCAACAACTCAATGGATTCTTAAAAGATTTTTAATAAAATAAATCACTTTTAGGATCAATTTATATATATTTTTTTTTTTATTTTTATTTTTTTTTTTTAAGCAAGCTATACGCTGTGCAAACCCCAAACCTAGTTTCAAGGTACCTTCCCCACCACTGACACTGACAAACACTATGCATCACTGTAAGTGGTCATTATAAAGCAATCAATAGGGTCTTTCCTTGCATACATTTCTGATAAGCTCACAGGTTTCTTCACTGGCTCAGTCATCCTCAACAACACACATCTTCCCTCTTCTTTTTTCTATGTATCAACACTTCCTCCCACTCTCTCTAGCGCTCCCTTTAATCTACAGTATCAATCATCTCTCGCTTTAGAAGCACATTGTACTTTTCTCAGTAAGGGGGAGCTGGTCACCATGGAGCCTTCCTTCTCTCATCCCAAAATGGCCAGCATCCAGCTAGCTACACATCTACGCTATAGCACGCTGATAAACTGTGGCAGCATGTTAGCATGCTTTTAATCACATTTTATGGTCTATGTACTTTACTGGTAATAGAAAAGATACTTCTGACAATAAAGTAATATTAACGACTTAACTGTACTGAATGTGCACCTGGAGTGTACCTCAAATCCTAAAATGTTACCAGGGACCACAAAACCAGTCATAAGTGTGTGTGTGTGTGTATATATATATATATATTTATTTTTTTTTTTTTTTTTTAAATACATCATCCGAAAGATGAATAAATGAGCTTTTCTTTGTTTCATTGCTTTTCATGTATGGTTTGTTAGGATAGGACAATATTTGTATCTGGAATCTAAGGGTGCAAAGAAATCAAAATAGAGAGAAAGACGTTTAAAGTTGTCCAAATGAAGTTCTTAGCAATGCATACTACCAATCAGAAATTAAGTTTTAAAATAATTATGGTAGTAAATTTACAAAATATCTTTATGGAACATGGAAAAGCTAAATCAATAATCACACTAGCAGCTTCCACAACTCCGGGCGAGGGTGCAGGATGGTGCCCCCTACCTCCAAGAGGAGGTCCCTCCTAATTGGAATCTAATCCAATCCTGATTGGAGAGCCGTCTAGGAGGGCCGTCAGGTCAGAGAACCAAACTCTGCCTGGCCAGAGCGGCGCTACACGTAGTAGACTGACCGCATCCCAGTGCACTCTCCCCAGAACTCCTGGGAGCAGAGCGATCAGGAAAAAGGAGACAAAGCCTCGGCCACTTCTGCAACATGGAATCCAACCGCACAGGATTGAGCATCCATTCCCTGGGCCTCAGCCCCTGCCTCAATAGGATGTCTGCTCCCACCTTTAGGTGCCTGGCTCTCAATGAGAGGCGTCTGTCAAGGGCCCACTCAAGGATCTGACGCACCAGCTTGTTTAAGGGGCTCGAACGAAAAGCTGAAGCCGCCAGCACTCCACTTGCTTTTATGCTTCCTGGCCAGTGACGTCATCCGCCTATGACGTCTCGCCCATCCATTGGACTGATTACTCATACTACTCAGAGCCGTCACGCTGGAAGCGTTCCCCATACCGTCTTATCAACGTGGCTCGAGTTCCTGAAGTGGAACATATTTTAAACATTTCACTGCACTGCACTTCACTGAAAAAATACCACACTTCGGCTTTAAATACAATTTACAGGAAGTAAATGATTACAGTCACATTCAATAAACATTTATTCAACAAATTAATCCAAAGTCAGAGTGCAACTAATCCACAAAATAAGATGCACAAAAATTAATTAAAATATAATCAGTCTAAAAGCCTGCTCTTTATATTTGCTAGTCAAAACAGAAAACAGGACACACACACAAATTGAGCTGCTGAACACGCCACCTATAACACACACCAATTCCCTGCCATTGTATTTGCTTCAAGGATGCTACGCAAACCGACAGATTGGAGAGCATGACATTAACGAGCTGTGCTTGAGCATGAATATTGAATGTTTGAGTTCTTCTGAATGACATGTTAGTTTTGGAAGTTAAAACTGGCAACACAGGCAAGCCTGAGGGTGATGCTACACACAGCAGTGGGCAAAAGCAGTACACACGCATTTCAACAAAATCTACTTATATAAACTCCCACTCAAAGACCGTGAGTGTGTGTGTTTGTGTGGGAAAAAAAGAACAAAATCCCCACCTACACCTCACATACGCACCTGAAACCACCACCGAAATGCAAAAAATTAAAAAAAAAGAAACATAACATCTTGTGAAGTTAACAGCTGCATGTTTGTAAGAAAAAAATCATAAAAGCATTTTACCTTTAAAACATTGCTTTTGTCCCTTACAGGCATATAATCCATATGAAACTCTTTCACCGGTGAAAAAGTAAATTGCTTAGTCACGCTCACATCAAAATCAGTTTTGGATTGTTTCAGTTGTAAGCTAGTGCATTATTTGTGCATATTTCTCTTCTCATACAGACTTTTTTCAGCAGGGAAAGCATTTATATGGATATTTCAACTAACTATGATTGCTGTGATGTTTTTATCAGCTGTTTGGAACTCTTTATTACGGCAACAACTCACTGTGGTCAATAGTAGGACTCTTCTGATTAAGAAACAAACACACCTACAACTGGATTGCCTGAGGGTGAGGCTCCAGCCATTACAGAACCTCAGAACTCAAGGTGATAGCCACATTCAAACTATCTATGCCAGGGCTGTCCAAACTCGGTCCTGGAGCGTCATTGCCCTGCAGCGTTTAGATCCAACTTGTCTCAAAACACCTGCACGAAGTTTCTAACATGCCTAGTGAGAGCTTGATTAGCTGCTTCGGGTGTTCAGGCCAGGGTGCAGGACACCGGCACTCCAGGACTGAGTTTGGACAGCCCTGATCTATGCCAATAAACTATGTTGGTCTTACTCAAATTGCACTGCATTTTGAATTGTGGTCTGGGACATTTCAAGATGCAATGGAAGATGAAGGTTGGGTAGCTAGACAGAGATGTAACCTATTTATGTTTTAGGTTGTTCCACTTGTCACTGAATGTACCTGATGTTGATGTGCACGTGTGACATCAAATCCCCTTTCTTCACTCAATCAGATAGAAGTGACACCCACAATTTATGATAGAAACCAATGAGAAGAGAAAACGCATCCACCCACTCACACACTCCAGGGCAGGAACACACAAGCAATCTGTTCTTGGCAGTTATTATTATGTTTGTCTCTTTTCATGACAGAGTACTACAAGTTTTGTTATAATGATATAGTTGGTGTGTCAAAATTCTCCTGTCCCCTCAATCTTTCACAGAAAAAACTAGAAATGTTTTTTCCCTCATCAAAATAAACTGCAAAAAGCATTTACACCTAAAACATCAGGACTCGTTGACAAGTCCAGGTGCCCCATTTCTATTCTTTTATTTAATCCGTTGAGTTTCATTAATCATCTCATCTATTATTCAAGCGACTGTGCCATTTGTCGGAAGCACCATTTCACACACAGACACCCTAATTTTAACTTTCCACATTTTGCAACTTCTGACGCACTAGGTGCCTCTGAGCACCATCCGTCTGCTGTGAACTGAGACCATAGATGCTTCTGATTAGTGTCATTCCTTAAAGGTCCATTGTATATATAACACATTATAAATAAGACAAAAAACATATATTTTTGAACACATGGTACCCATTAAGACTATTAAGATTCCTAAAAGGATATGAAAATGCTCCTGTAAAACATCAAAAGGGATGTTTAATAAAATCATTCATGATTTTAAAAGCTCCCCTGTGATTCCTTTTAAGGATTCTGTAGAAAGAGACAGAGTTCTAATAAAAACATAATTGCTCCTAAACTTGTCTCCAAATGTTATAATATAATTATAACATTATAATTATAATTATTCCTAATTCCAAATAAGGAATTAGGAATAAGTTTATCTTGAAGGAATTAGTTTATACACAATAGGGTCTTCTCTGATCTCTTTAGGATTCTTTAGGATTTCCAGATTGGGTTAGAATTTTAGACTAACATCCTACAAAACCAAATGATAGAAATGCGTAATCTCCTACCATTATCCGATGGCGTTGTTTTTTAGCTTTCCGTACGTTGTTGATAAAACGCCGGCCCATTTTCTTGGCGTACCACACGGACACAAACATCCTGGCCGAGCGCGGAACACCGACGAGCGTTCAGACCGAAAGCGCGCAGCTCTCCTCACGACGGGCGCGCGAGAGGAGAGGAGAGGAGAGGAGGAGGAGGAGGAAGAGAGACACGCTTGCGCTTTCAGTGTGACAGTGGCAAAAAATAAAAAAAAAATAAAGACATTCACGCATGACGCTTAGCTAGACGGAATAAAACAACGCGAGGAACTCGAGACGCGTGTTGGAAAGTTAATAAGCAACAAGCCATCAAAGGATTGAATTACAGACGTGAAGCTGATAATTAATTATGAACGACTTAAAGCGGCCAGTCGCTTTTGTAGGGAGTCTGCATATTTTATTTGTGGCAAAAGTGGTGTAACTAGACGGGATTTGACGCTTATGTGTAATAATGCTCGGTCAGACGCGCATTTAGAGGGTTGTGTGCATTTTAAAATAGCTTCATTCATGACAAACCCAGTTCAACTTTAGAATCGGAACGAATTGCTTCATGTAAACAATTTAACCGAAGAATCGAAAACTGTGTGACGTGACTAGTCTAGGAGCTCTATGGTGGCAAAACTATGCCATTTATATGCGAGCGTACCTCTGATGCTGGCGCGCGCATGATATGTCATCTGCGCGCAATGCAAAGCACTCGCACGCTCGATCGTTCCTGAGATCGATTTTTCATTTTGTCAGTCGTGGGGCGGGGCTTGCTGTTTTAGTTGTAATCTCAAATGTCATTGGTTATTGGGCCCAGTTTCCTCGCGTGTATATCTGTTTTCCCCTCACGGAAATGATTTAGCGCAAAGGTGGTGCGCTCGCTTATTAATTGCATAGTTTTGCCGCCATAGAGCTCAAAGTCACCACAAACGTCTGCCACTGTCTTCACTGACATGTTGATATGGTCCACAAATATATTGTTTATTTTGTTTCTGGCTTAATAACTAACGTTATTTGTGAAAATATGGCTGTATATCGTCTCCATCCCAAGAAGGAGGGATGGCGCGAGAAATTCTTCGAAATACAGACTATAATAGCTTTTTTAAATACATCATATGTAATTAAAGTTTATTGTGAATGACAATGAAAAAATCCAGTAAAATGCCACAACAAAAGTGCCACAGACCTTTGGTTAAATTTACCTTATTAACTAACTAGTAAACTAGTAAAATACAGTGTTAATTAATATGCTAATTAATTAACACAGTATAAATGCAAAATAAATGAATATCACAGGGTAAAACAAAGTTGAAATGTTTTCAGAAAAGTTATCACAGTTTTAGTGACACTGACATAAATTATAAACGAAGTAAAATAAAAATGAGTTTTTATTTATTAATTTTTTTATTTAATTAGATTTTTTTAACACAAATTTTATTTGTAACAAGGGGGTGTTTTTTGCATTTTGTATCAAGGGGGTAAAATGCCCCTCAGTCAAACAAAGCAATTTGCTTTAAAGGGGTCATATGATGTTGCTAAAAAGAATATTATTTTGTGTATTTGGTGTACTGCAATGTGTTTATGTGGTTTAAGGTCCAAAAAACTTACTGCTGAAAATAATTTACTGTCAAATCTGTTTTCTCTCCAGTACATCACCAGTCTAAGCTTTATCATGAAACATCTACATCACTCTTGTCAACGTACAGTGGTCCATAGTTACAATAAAAATTGATCTTGACTTTATCTTGTGATTATTTTGGTAAAAATAGTAAGGGACGTTTTGCCCCACTCTACCCCACCATGGTATAGGCCATGTTTATGGATTTAAATCCAACTGTTAACACATCTGAATGTTTACCATCAAGTGTTAATTGTATAAAAAATAAATAGTATAAATGAAGTCACATGACTTTTTAATGTCACCACTATTAAATCATTGACAGCTGTAACATTCTGTTCCTGTTCAGTCTTGTCTCCCCCCGTTGTCTGTGTCCTTTTGGTTTCTCCCTCATTTAGTTCA
>JAUCMU010000043.1:21273854-21302721 GCA_032275025.1 Enteromius treurensis | reverse complement strand
CTGATTCTAATTAAATAACTTTTAGAGTAATTTTGTTGTATGGTCTCATCATTGGCGAAATCAAGAACCTGGGGGGGACCAAATCCCAAAACAGAAGGGATCAATCCCAACAATTGCAACCTCCTTTCACAAGTAAAAGCTTTCAAAAGTCACAAGGGGGATTTACAAATATATTTTATGTGTTAGAATAAAACATGAAGATATCTTGAGCTTGTGTTCACCACAGACACTATTTCAGCCTTTTAGCTAAAACCCAATCAAAAAAACATAAGGGTGATAAAACCAGAAATGCTAAAATGCTAACTCATTTCTGGGTTTTGACCTAAAAAAAAAACACAGTCGCTGCAGTACTCTACTAGCATCTGTGTACTACCACACCTCTCTAATGGTGTGCTAAAATACTCAGCTATACTCGACTAAGTATTTCCGGTTCATTTGCAGAGAGAGTGTGTGACACAGAGAGAGCTGAGACAGCACATCTGCAGCCATATCCACTGAAGCTAACTGCACTCCAGAGCATTACACATACTAGGCTATATCCTCACTGCTAATATGCACTACTAAGGAGTCACGCAGCATTCCAAGAGAGCACTGAATTATCTAGCCCAGCTTGGAAATGCACAGGAGAGATGTCCTTTGGGAAATAAGAGCTACGATAATGGCCTGCTTTTAACCACCTCCCCTTGTACATAAATATTGCTTAAAGGTTGGAGGCCTCAGTGTCAGCAGATGCAATGCATCATCTCTCTGTGCTTATCTGACACATGTACAATGGTGAGTATACTATACATAGTGATAATATGCATAAAGCTGTGTCAGAAGTTAACAGCATAGGTTAATAGCGAAGGTCACTGTAAAGAAAGATGAAAAGAGTGTTGGAAATAAAACAAGGGATCTGTTGAAATTGGAAAACAGCTTTTTAAAGGAAACAGCTTGCGTTCAGAGCAATGAAAATAAACATTTATTCTTGACAAAAAAAAATTATAAAAATTACAAAAGATTTGATTGTTTTTTCTCAAATTATATTTATGATTTGGTTCAAACTTTACACCTTGATTTAATATTAAATACAAATACTATTTTCTAATGACAAAAACATATCTAAACAAACTAACATGATTATTTATTTAAGAAGACCAAAATGTTACTTAGGGCAGGTCAATATTTTTTGCGGAAATATTTCAACTTGATTTCACCATAAATTAAACAGAATTTTTCACTTAAGATATAACTAAAGCATTTTGTTAGTCAATGATTAGTTTATGAAAGAAACAACTTCGAAAGACTGTTATGTTTATTATGGTGTTTTTTTTTTTAAGTATAAAATATCCTCCCGAGACCCAGAAAACGTCTAGGTTACACACGCAACCCACGTTCCCTGAAGAAGGGAACGGAGACGTTACAAATACAGTAGGAACTCGCCAGAGAGACCAATTGCCTTGGAGCCTTTTAAAGTTTGTCAGCAGAGGATCTGCACGTAAACTTCCCCGACACCCTGGGGGCTGGATTGGGGGAACGGAGCACATGACTTAACACACAGTTCTCGAATGTGGAAATAAAGGAATGCAATATATTGATAAGATTAGGGGTATAACTGAAGGAAAACACATCCTTCTGGCTGACTGTGGAATATATAAAGAAATTTTTGCCCCACCTACTGGGCGAAGGAGACCCAGAGGAAGCACAGCTGGAGCTACTCCGTCTAGGTCCAAACTGCAGGGCAGGGAGGACTCAGGTTATGCACAGTTAAGGGAACACTGAGAAGGAGAGCGCACGGATCCCATAAGAGTGGCGCAGCAAGCCGGCACCAGCCGACCCTGAGGCCACACTCCTTGTTAAGTGAGCTCTGAGTCCCAAGGGGCATGGCTCTCCCTGGTATAGATAAGCCAGGGAGATGGCTTCTACCACCCAATGAGCCAACCTCTGTTTGGAGACAGCATTCCCTTTCTGCTGTCCACCATAGCAAATAAAGGGCTGATGGGAGCGTCTAAGGCTCAGAGTGCGGTCAATGTAGAGGCGCAATGCGCGTACACGATACAACAACTTTAAAGTTGGGTCTGCCTCCTCCCGGGGCAGAGCTTGCAGGTTTACTACCTATGGTGCCCATCCCCTGAGAAAGAAGGTCCTTCCTCAAGGAGATCTTCCAGGGAGGGGCTGCCGCGAGGTCCGCAAACCACTTTCGGGAGGGCCAGTAAGGAACTACCAGCAAGAATTGTTCCTCGTCCTCACTGATCTTGCACAGACTCTGTGCAAGGAGGCTCACTGGGGAAAAGGCATACTTGAGCCCCGGAGGCCAGCTGTGTGCCAGTGCATCCCTGCTGAGCGCTTTGTTGGACTTGTGGAGGGAATAAAACAACAGGCAATGCGCAGACTTGGGGGAGGCAGAGAGGTCTATCTTGGCCTCCACGAAGTTGCTCCAAATCAGTTGGACTACCTGGGGGTGGAGTCGCAATTCTCCAGGGTGGGTGGACTGCCGTGAGAGCTGATGAGGCAGATACGATTTCAGCCACTTGTGACTCCACAGGAGCAGATGACGGGCGAGTTGTGACATGCGGCGGGAGTGTACACCACCTTTTTTGTTGCAACAGCCGCTGTGTTGTCCGTCTGGATGAGCACGTTCTTGTAGCGCAGCATCGGAAGAAAGCGGCGCAGGGCCAGAAGTCCGGCTAACAACTCGAGGCAATTGATATGCCAAAGCAGATGGGCGTCTGTACAGGGGCCCGAAGTTGCCTGCTCATTGCATACAGCACCCCATCCCGTGGAGGAGGCATCCATGTTGACCACAACATGCCTCGACATCTATCCCAGGGGTACTCCGACCCGGAGAAAAGCAGGGTTGGACTACTGGCTGAATAGGCGGCGACAATGCGGGGAACCAATCAGGAGTGTGCCACAGTGCCATGCCCATCTCAGGAACTGATCGTGTAACCAATGCTGAAGCGGTCTCATATGAAGCAAGCCCAGCAGCCTGACCGTGGCTGCAGCTGCCATATGCCCCAGACTGGTGAGGCGGGCAGTCATTTCTACCAAGTCCAGCTCCATACCGAGAAAAGAGATCCTCTGCACCGGGGAGAGTTTGCTTTTTTCTCAGTTGACCTGAAGACCCAGATGGCTGAGGTGCCGAAGCATTATGTCCCAATCCTGGCTCCAGATGCATGTTAGTATGCGCTTCGGAGTGAGGAATCAAGGAACGTTGCCCGCTGTGCCAGCAGTGGGGCAGCCTGTAGGGGGACAGGGGCAGGGACTGTGAGTCTGGCCGCCTTGAACGGCGCTTACCTGCCTCCCTCGATCCCGCACTGGTGACACAGTGCCCTGGGTCAGGTCATGAGATTTTTGTTAAGACTTGCTCTTTCGGTGTGTACAGAAGCTCCCGGCCCTTCTCCGGGAGTGGGGACTGAGATGTCATCGACATCACCCGAAGAGCAGTCCTCATCACCTCCGAGCTGCCTGTGTCAGGAACGCTTCCCGCCCCTCTGGGTGTTAAAGGCCGGTCACTGAGCAGCCAGCTCGCGACGGGCTGCCGGTTGGGCATCAGCGGGGGTCGGAGCAGGATCACTGGGTGCCGTGGGGGGGAGCCCTCAGCGATGAGCAGGCGGAGGTTGTGCACTCGGGGACGGACTGGCCGGCCGAGGCAAGACGTGAGACATCGCCTCGGTCTGCTCCTGAACTGTGGAGAACTCCTGGGCCAAGTCTTCGACAGTGTCGCCGAAAAGGCCGACCTGGAAGATGGGGGAGTCGAGAAAGTGTGCTCCTGTGTCAGGTTCAGCCACTGAAGTCACTCCTGGACCACCGTGGTGGATATCACCTGACCAAGGGCCCGTGACCTTCGCCGTCCGAAGAGCGAGGTCAGTCGCAGCGCGGAGTTCCTGCATTGCCCCCCTGGTCCGGCCCACTCTCGTACAGGAGCTGCAATGCTTCAGCCTGGTAGACTTGGAGCATTGCCAGAGCGTGCACGGCGGTGGCAGCCTGCCCAGCAGCATAGTAGACCTTGCCCGTGAGAGCGGACTACACCCTACATGCCTCGGACGGGAGATGCTGCTGGTCACAATAGGCGGAAGCGACGCGTGGGCATAAATGCACCGCAACAGCGCGCTCCACCTTAATGTTTTTTATTAGACCAATTTAAAAACACACTTCAATTAAATCACACAATTATTTCACTTTTTATGTGTTTATCAAAGAATAATTCAGATTCTGAAATCTAACCGAATAAAATTCACACATTATTCGTCCCTAAAACCAAAAGTTACAATCTTTTTACACAAAATTGGATAAAAATGCAATCCGAAATCATAACTGGATGTCAACTTGAATTGTAATGAGGTCATGTGACATTAATCATTATAAACTGAATGCCAGCCAAATCACTTCAACCTAAGAAAACACAAATGGCCCACAATGCTTTTCACTGCAGAAGTGTTTTTCAGTATTACGTAAGACACTCCAAGTTGACAGGCTCACCTAAATGAGAAATCACACACTTTCCTCTTCTCTCCTTCCTTCCCCTTCTTTATCTCAGTCCTTCTCTTTGCCTCCATTTCCACCCACCCACCCACCTCTCTCTCTCTCTCTCTCTCTCTCTCTGTATTGCGTTGGATCCCCAGACCATTTGTCTCAGCAAAAGTCTGTTCAGTAATTACCTCAGAGCTGCAGGGACAACTTTAAACATTCATTAGTGAGCAAGAACCTTTGAATAGACATAGAAGCCTCTCTCTCTCACACATACACACAAACACACACATATTTTTTGTAGAAGGAGTGGTGAAAAATGTAAAAGAGGTGAAGAGAGTGTGAAGTGTAGTGCCTAGAGGAGATCACTGTAGCAATAGGTAATCAAAACACTTCCAAACACACACATAAACAGCTTTCCTGAACCTGCTGTGATGAGCAAGAGAGAATACTGAGCACATGAACACACCGCAACCTCCGTACAGCTGCCACCGGACGGGAAGAAAAAACGATTCAATTCAACATTTGATGAGTGCTGTTTATCTGTCCAATGATGGTTTGATGTTAGAGTGTTTTGAGAGGCTGCCATGGCGTTTTTATGCAGTTGCTAAGGTGTTCTGAATGGTTGCTATGACTGAATGTGGTTGCTAGGGAGTTCAGGAGGGTTATTATAGTCAAAGACTTCGGATACACCAAAGACCGTGCACCCCTATAACTTATGAATTGGAGAAAGAACAGCGCTCAATATGACGGAATAGTCCCGCCTCCTCAATAAAAGAGTCACTCGCCAATTGATGAAGTCATTGCATCACTGCAGCTGCTGTTAGAAGCTCTGTAGAAACTCATCATTCTGAGGCACATGCTGGGACTGTGATGCAGACTGGAATAGCCTGAAAAAGAAGCTTTTTTATTTATATATAATTGTACACTTGGAGAACAGAATTTGATGTTTTTCCATTAAGAGACATAGGAACTGCACTTGCATCATGAGAATTTCAAATATGGCTGCAGAGTGATTTATTTTTTTTTTTTTTACTTTATTGAATAATATAAACTTAAGCGCCAAGTGAAATGACTTAAAAGGCTTGAAGGGATTTTCTAATAAAACTGAAACTAGGACAAATCTATAAAAACCAACATTTCTATTACTTCTAAAAAAAAAAATGCCATTACTTGAAATGAAAATTTATATTTTTTTAAAATGTAAGTAATTTAAAAAAATATTAGCTTATTTAAATAGCTTATTTTAAGTTTCGGCTAGTTGCAAAAGCAACATTTTCAACTCAGTTTCATTTACAGTTTCATATGTTTAGCTAAATTAAAACAGAAATGAAATTAATAAATAATAACAAAAAAAAACTGTTACAACTTCAAATAAAAACACATTCAAAAAGTTTATAAAATGTATTAATTAATAAAAAATTGTAAATAATAAAAAACAATATTAATTTAAATTGAAATTAGCCAACTGAAACAAAAGAAGTACCAAAATTATAAAAAGTAAAACTGAAGTAAAGGCTTACTATAAACATATTAAAAAGTATACACATAGTAATACACAATAAACAATATATTTCTAAAGTAAATCACACATTTATATGAATGGATCCGTGATGCATGTCAGTCATGAAACTGCATGTACAGGGTATGTGGCCATTGGTCCTAGCAGTATGAAAAACTAAACTTTTATTCAAATTCTGAATTGATTATATACTGTATATAGTAAGTAAATGGCGCTTCAGTGTAATCGTACTGCTGTCACTGATTACAAGCAAGTTTTACAAGCTACTTTTTTAAACTTTTTTTTCCCCTTCTTATGAACAACAACTTTTAGGACCAAATAAAAGCTCATTGCAGTTTAGGGGACCATAAACGATGCAAAATATACCATGTTGAGTTTGCAACAGTGCTTCCTATGTAGATAATCACTTCCTGCCCTCCATCTGCGTTTCACGCCACAAAAGCATTGTTGTTCCAGCGCCCCCACTGGTACACAGACGGCCATGCTGGCATTCACACACACACACTGCTGAACTGACGGCCAGACTCAAGCGTTTAGCCACCTGGACACACCATTAGCAACACACTTTTACAGGGACAGACAAAGGTAAAGGTACCTGAAGAACACTTCAATTTACAGAAATCTCCTCTCACACTTTATTACAAACAACAAACATTAAGATTTAAAAAATGAGAAACTTGAAGTGGTTCCCTCCTAATCTTGAGGATTCAGAGTGGGCAAAATTAAATTCAGGTAAAACTGCAGCCTACAGTATCAGGGCTTTGAAAATTAGATCTGGTTATTAACTGCAAGGATTTCCCTCTGGACTCATCTTCACTTCCATCCTTCAGCTCCTCCTGCTTTCTTTCTCATCTAACATCATTTTCCCCTGTAGTCCATTCACATCTCCTTCTCTTTCAATCCATTTCCAGTTTTTCATTATCTCAGCTCCTTACTCACTATCATTTATAAGAAAACAGTAAGATAATTCATTAACTGCATTGTACTGAGACGCATACTACTGTAATTTAAGGGTGCCGCTGCAAAGCAATTTGTGTTGTAACTTTAAGCCTATATAGATATGCAAATAATCAAACCAACAGCCAGTTTGAGCTTCAGTCACAGCAGAGCATGTTACCCAACAGAGCTGCGTCTGTCCATATAATGTTTAGAACAGCAATAACAACACCCACAGACTCACACATATATTCATATGCACAAGGCACGCACCTGCTAATTCATTTGACGGCTTCCTACTCATTGCCATTAGCTTAGCTAAATCTACAGCATCACGGCAAAAGAAAAATAAATTTTGCAATCAAAAAACAAATCACACTGCAGATTTGACAAACCAATAAACTTGAAATTAAGTTTTGTGTACCAACTTTCAACTGTTAACTACTTTTGGAGGATGCTTTAACTTTAATTGTAGTAAATTTGTAATACTTTGGAGCACAGATGTAAGTTTGGACTCTTTTAAAACAAAACACTTCACAATTTTAAGTTCAAATGCATTGGGTTTTTTTTTATGTCTTTTTATCCACAAAGTACTGTTTAAACAAGCAATGTATACATGTACTTTTGGAGGATGCTTATATATATATTTTTTTTTTTTTAATTTATTTATTTATTTATTTTTTACATGTTTTACTATAATCTAAACAAGTTGTGTTCCACATTTGAAGCTGATATAAAAAATTAGGTTTCAGTAAAATTTGTTAGAATGGAGTACCAAACCAAAGTAGATAAAATATGTTTTTCTGTTTACTTCCAATGTGGTAATTTTTGACCGCAAGAAGCACATATTAGGCATGCATAAGCATAACCTATACATTTCCTTTTGTTTGGAAACAACATCAAGCCTCTCCTGTGCAGAAATAAGAAAAATATAAAACAAATTAGTTAGTTTTTAAGAGTTACCCTAACATTTTATTTTAAGATTTAATATTTCTGAATGGTCTTAAGCAAAAGAGTCGTAAAAACTGTATGTGTGTGTTCGCTGATAACAAGTGCCAAAACCTTTACCAAGTTTCATACCAAAATCAAATCAAATAAGCTATTTTAATATTTAGTATTATTATTATAGTAGTTAATATATATTTAATGTAATGGATTTTCTATTTTTTATTTAGTTAATCAAAATAATCCAAGATTGGAATCATTACTGACGGTTCATATGATGTGTAGTTTTGATCAAGTTTTGATTACATAATTCGTTTGTATTCCTCATTCATTCCATGTTCTCTGTGGATGAGTGTTCAGTGTTTGCTGGTTCCTGTATCCTCCTGTGACTCAAAAGATGTGTGTGCGCGTGCTTTCTCCTCATCTCACTACCTCTCATCCTACAGCTTGTCATTTAGAATGTGTGTCAGAGAGAGAGAGAGAGAGAGCTTAGGATGATTTCACTTGCCTTCTTGGCACTTCAAATGTGTTAATATCAGCAGCAGCAGCTCCGTTGCTATGGATACCAGAATCGAACTGTCTCAACCTCCTGTTTGAAATGTTTGTGAGTGCTGTGCGTCCATATGGGAAAGATCTCATTTCCACAGTGAAATCTACTTTATAACTCAACTGTTTCTTCTATACATCAGTGAGATTGAGAAGAGACACTCTGGGTGAACTAATGTTTTTTGTTTTGTTTAGTTTTCTTTTCATTTTGACATGTTTAAGTGTTTATGTTCAATGTGTTTATGTCGGGGGGAATCCTAGATTTAACCATTTTGCTGGTATAGTGTGTGATGTCCACAGGGTTCCCCCCACACATCAGGATTTCTGCTCGTCAATATTCAACATCAGGGCACCTCTGAGCAGATTCAATCACTCTTAACACACATCACACCACAGGATAATCTGCTGAAATAATCTTTAGGACCACCAAGATAATCGGGACATTACCTAGGATTGCCAGAAGAGGAGAAATCGGCCCAAATTAGCCAAACTATCTTGTGGTGTCAACCCAGCATTACTTACCGCAAAGGCGCAAACATTACAGCTTTATTCCTAAACTATTCCTGAAACTATTCTTTCAACTATATGTTATTGTTAAAGTAATTCAATCTTAAACTGCATTAAACTATCTTTAAAAATCAAGTTGATTTTCATAGAATTTATAAAAAGTTTAAATTGCTCATTTTAGTTTGAAGAGTTAAAGCCACTTAAAAACACCACTTACTGATCATCTAATTTTTACAGTCTATATTGTCATTGTACGGTTGCAACAGTTACACTTTGGTTTGGGGAACAATTCTCATTGTTAACTAAATAACTGCTATATAACTTTTGCCTCCATAAACTACTCTTTGTTGCTTATTAAGTAGTTGTTAAGAATAAGTGTAAGGTTTAACAATTAATGTGTCTAAAACAAGATCATACAGAATAAGGCATTAATATGTGCTTTATAAATATTAATAAACAACCAATAAATTAGTTATACAGTATGTATGCTAATAAGCAACTACTGTAGTTAAAAGTGAAAATTAGTCCTTAAAATAAAGTGTTACCGTTTAGCCATTTACATAAATTTCTAAAAGCTGCTGACAGTAAATTTTAACCTATTCCCTAATTCTCCCATTACGAAAGGACCCCAATAATCTCAAACGTCTCCTTTCAAATGAGATCTCAACATCTTAAACTGTACTCAAAATGGCCAAGATACCAAAATCTACAATCCACTGTCTAAAAGACAATATGAACTCCTGAACCAAGTGATCTAATTTTATCTGTCTATTTTTATATACTTTAAGGCCTTTTAGAAGAAACAAAGTAGATACTTCAATAAAGCGTAACTGTTCAAAGCATAACAACTCCCAAGTTTTCTGGCACGGGCTAATCACTTCCTGTAGATGTATCAGTGTGCCCTCGTTAGGCAGCAGAACTCACAGCTGACAAACAACATGACAGTACACTGTCCTCTACAGGAGCCTTTAAGGCACTGCATTTAAAAACAATTCAATACCAAACTATGTAGAAACATTCATCACAATAAATCTTTGCTATTCTTTACTTTTTGATGTATAAAACCAGATTGAGAGCTCTCACACACTCTCTTTGTGTCTCTACAGAATTAAAGAAGCATCATTAACCATGATTATCTGAAACAATTGTTCATCTGTAGATTAGCATTTTAATGAAAACTGACATCTGCCCATCCAATACAGAAGCTCTCAGAGCACACATGTTATAGAGATGTTGCGGTATGCGTAATAATAAGCAGAACTAGAAGAAAACAATACTGTGCTGGGGATATACGAGCTGTCAGAAATAATAGGCTGAAACTGCAGAGAGAATATAAAAGTGAACCTGTATGGATATGCCGGTGTGTGTGTGTGTGTGTGTATGTGTGCGGTTTAAAGTTGATATTGTGCAGCAGAGTGATGAGTTTGCTGATATTACTTCAGTAGATTTGACAGCACAGAGAAAATGATGACTTCAGGCGACAGAGAAATTCCATATAGAAATATGATGGAAGTCACTGTAAAAACAAGCTGACATGCAATACAGAAAGAAAAAAAAAAAAGTAAAAAATCAGTCACTATGTCACAACAGCTTCTTCATCTTTATCCATTTAACGTGTCACAATTTCTGTCACCTCTTATGACTTGCAGCCTGATTGGCTTCATCTGTAAATAAATCATAGTGGTCAAATATAAAATGTAACCATATTATCCTCCAGCTCTGATGTGCATGAAGATATTAACATATTATAAACATTTACACCATGATTTTCTGCTTTAAAAACAATGTGTATTGTGAAAAGTGCTACAGTATATAAATAAATTTGACTACAATTTGACATGGATATTTGAGCCAGTCTAGTGTCATTAATGAAGAAAATAACAATGAAAAAACAATCCAATAACTGTTGTCAAAACGGCAATGAAGATGATTTGTTCTCAAACCAGGGGGCTTCAGAAAATTTTGAAGTGAAGCCATTTATTTCATGTCAATAACTTCATATAAAAATAGCTGAATCAGCATCTTAAATCTTATAAAATCCCAAAATAAATACCAACCAACTAAATAAATACATACAAACAAAAGTGCTGTCATAATTACAGCAGAAATACCAGAGGAAATATTTTAGCCAGTATGGCAGAACTTCAGGTTGAGAACCACTTCTAAAGATGAAACCAACAAGATGGGGATGATTTTTTGAGGTATGTCTATAGTCGTTATGATTTAATATCACTGCCATGGTTGAAATGGCATGAAAAAGGAGGAAATGATCAAGTACACAAGGAGTTACTGTAGCATATGGGTGAGATTCTGCCTCCCGGACAGCAGGGGCAGAAAAGCATCGGCGTTCTTACCAGGGTGGAGACCGCAGAGGTGTACAGAGGGGTTTGACCAGAGGACAGCAACACTGGCTGTGAAAACAAACAGGAGAGGAAGGGCAAATAACTTAACAACAAAACCACAGGAAAAAAAACAAAAACAAAGCTTTAAAATAGAGCCTTTGATATACAATTACTACATTATAAGGCACTGATGCATTGAATCTGACATCTACAGTAATAATATGAATTCAATACATTGGTTATCGATTTTATAATTATTATAATCATATAAATTATTAAAATATTAATTGTATGTAATAAATTTTATGACATATTTGGAGCATGATATCCTTCAAAAGTGCTAATGAAATAAACCAATATTTTAAATAAATTTCCAGTTAGCGTATTGTTTTAACATGATTACTACTTCCCTTCAAAGGCTCTGTACTGGGGACAAAAAAACTTACAAAAACTGAGATATACAACCCAAATTCTGGAAATGTTGGGCCATTTTTTGTTTGTTTGTTTTTTGAATAAAATTTTTGAGTTTCAAATAATTGTATGTACAATAGAACATAGAAAACATAAAGTTTCAACTGAGAAATTAAACAATTTCATGCACAAAATAAGCTTTTTAAATGTAATGCCTGCTACAAATAAGTAATCTAGAGTTTTTTTTTTTCTGAGAGACTCTGATGTGATTTCATTTATAGGAACAATTCACTTTGTTTGAAAATAGGATCATTCTCCAGCTTCCCCAGAGTTATAAAGTTGACTTTTACCATTTTGGAATCCATTCAGCCGATCTCTGGGTCTGGCGATTGCACTTTTGCAATAGCTTAGCATTGATCACTGAATCATAGATCATTGACTCTTCTGTAGTTACATCGTGTACCAAGCCCAATGTTTTTTTCCTTCATTATTACTATGGATTGAGAGTATAGTTCCTAGACATATCAGCCAAGAAAACAACTTTTCAACTTTTCATTTTTTCATCAAGCTTAGCTCACAATGTAACAACAGAAGAGTTTTCTAAATAGGAAAAATATCAAACTCTTTGATCATGTTTAAATGTGATGTTACTGGTCTATTCAGATTCAATGATCTATGCTAAGCTATGCTAAAGGTGCTATCACCAGATCCAGAGATCACCTGAATGGATTAAAAAATGGTAAAATTCAACTTTTTAACTCTGGGGGAGTTGGAGAATAAGGCTATTTCCAAAACAAAGGGGAGTTCCTTTTCAGAAACTCACATTGCTTCTATAGACGCTTTGGGAACGCCTCAGCGATTTCCGGCCATCATAGGCGGGTGACGTCATGATCCCTGGAGCTCAAAACCCAGGTGCAGCGCATCACACATTAGCTTTATTCATTCAGCGCGCTCTACTGTGAGTCTGTCGCAGCACTCTGTTTGTTCATTTAAAAAGTAAAGAAGACCTAAAAAGAGAGTAAAATGAGTCAAGAAAAACTGTTTTGAAAGTGTGTGAGCCCCTGCCACCGTTTCCTTACACCCAGGGATCCTCACGAAATGTGTGTAGCTTGTTTGGGGGAAGAGCACGCGGTAGCCGCTCTCTCTCGAGAGAGAAGGGACTGTCAGTGCTGCAAAGAGCTATTGCTGGCAACTCTCCGCTCACGAAGGGCTCTCTTTGCGAGCTGGCGTCTGCCCTCATGGGGATCGCAGATCGATCTATTGGAGAAAATGGAGACGGGCGATCCCCTATCTCTTTTCCAACCAGATCGGTCGGGTCTCACACTGGGTTCAGAAGTGCCGTGAGTGGTTACTTCTTCCCGGGCAGACCCGTCCTTGGAGAGACGCGCATCTTCCTCCGAGGAAGTGACAAGCGTGGACAGCCAGTCACCACAGTATGAGGAGTTATTAGAGGTGGTGACTTGCGCAGTTGAGAGGCTCAGTCTTGACTGGCCTGAGGCGCAGCAAGCCGAGCCGCAGACAAGCAGGCTAGATGAGCGGTTCTCACGGCCAAGGCCGCCTTCAGCTCGTAGAGCTCTGGCGTTTTTTTCCGGACCTCCATTCCGAGGTTTGCAGGTCTTGAAAGAAACCCTTCTCTGCCCGTACATATATTCCTGCCTCAGATTATCATGGCGATGTAGCAGGAATATCAGAGAAAGGTTACAAACGAATGCCCCCGGTAGAACGGACCCTGGCAAGCCATCTGTCACCGGGAGAGGGAAGAGGGCAGCTTCGTTGAAACCCCCGTCTTTGCCTTCTAGGCCACTGCGGGTGACATCAGCGCTAGTTGGAAAGGGGTATGCAGCTGTGGGTCAGGTTGGTGCATGTTTGCACACCCTGTCGGTACTGCAAGCCTATCAGGCTGATCTGTTGAGAGAACTCAGCGAGAAAGAGCAAGTAGATCCGGAGGATATTTTTGAGCTTGAGCGTACAGCAGATCTCTCTCTACGTGCCACTAAAGAGTCAGCCAGAGCTATGGGAAGGTCTATGGCAGCGCTGGTGGCGGCCGAGCATCACCTATGGTAAAATCTCCCGGGGTAAAATCTCAAGATAGGGTTTTAATCATGGACGCTCTGCTATCTCCCTCAGGCTTATTTGGGGATGCTTTTCAGTTCGTTCTTCCCCGCCCGATAAGCAGCGGCCGCCTAAAGCTTCTTCCTCTTACCGGGGGAATCAAAAGGAGAGTGTGTTCCTAACAGTTTGTGCTACAACGGGATGGTTCCTACAGTGGTTTGCACAGACCAGTCTCAAATCTTTTAAAGAAAGGGGCCATCGAGGTGGTCCCCTTGGCGGACAGAGAGCGGGGCTTTTACAGTCTGTATTTTGTGGTTCCAAAAAAGGACGGAGGGCTGAGGCCCATTTTAGATCTCAGACAATTGAACCTCTCAGTCAGTCAGCTGAAGTTCAAAATGCTTACGTTGAAGCAAGAGGTGAGTCAAATCAGGTCAAAGCATATATCCATATCTCAATACATCAGTCACACAGAAGGTTTCTAAGATCCACCTTTGGTCTGGCGCTATCACCTCGCACGTTTACGAAGGTTACAGGGGGTCCGTATCCTAAACTATCTGGACGACTGGTTAATTCTAGCGAGCTTACGGGGCGAGGCCTGCAGACATCGAGATGTCGTCCTTGCCCACATGAGCAAGCTGGGTCTAAGACTGAATGCCAAGAAAAGTGTACTCTCTCCGGCCCAAAGAGAAAAAAAGTAAAGAATAGCAAAGATTTATTGTGATGAATGTTTCTACATAGTTTGGTATTGAATTGTTTTTAAATGCAGTGCCTTAAAGGCTCCTGTAGAGGACAGTGTACTGTCATGTTGTTTGTCAGCTGTGAGTTCTGCTGCCTAACGAGGGCACACTGATACATCTACAGGAAGTGATTAGCCCGTGCCAGAAAACTTGGGAGTAATATGGGATTCGGTCTCGATGCGTGCACGATTGTCCCCCGCTCGGGTCGATATCCTCCTGGCTGCGGCCAGAGAAGTAAGGGTAGGGTCTGCTCTTACGGTGAAAAGCTTTCAGAGACTGTTAGGTCTGATGGCAGCAGCCTCCAACATGATTCCGCTGGGGCTGTAACATATGAGGCCACTTTGGTGGTGGCCTAAAAGCACGGGGTTTTCCCGAGGGGGAATTCTTTCCGTCTGAGCAATGTGTCTCGAGCAGGTGCTCGGACTATGATGATATGGAGAGATCGGCAGTTCCTAGACTAGGGCTGTTACTGGGGGCCCAGTGCTCTCGGGCCACCCTTATAACGATGCATCCCTCACCGGCTGGGGAGCAATCATGAGTGGTTGCCCAGCTCAGGAGCAATGGAACGATGCTCAGCGTCAGCTGCATATAAACTGCCTAGAGTTGCTTGCAGTATTCAAGGAATTGAAGTTTTTCCGTCCAGAGTTGGTGGGTCGTCACGTTCTGGTGCGCTTCGACAATATGGCAACAGAGGCATATATCAGCCACCAGGGGGGGTTGCGATCCCACTCTCTGTACATGCTGGCGAAAAAGATTTGCTTATGGGTATCTAAATATGGGAGCAGATTCACTGTCAAGGCAGGGTCTGAGGCCCAGGGAGTGGAAACTTCATCCACAAGTTGTGGAGCAAATTTGGAGTCGTTTTTACCAGAGGTGGACCTCTTTGCGAATCAGGAGAATGTACAATGTCCCCTCTGGTTCTCACTAGTTCACCCAGCTCCACTGGGGCTGGATGCGATGGTGCAGAGGTGGCCGAGGGGCCCTCTGTGTGTGTTTCCCCCGACAGCTCTGCTCCCAGCAGTATTGGAGAGAGTTCATCAGGACGCGGTCAGTTTGCTGCTAATAGCAGTATGGTTTGCAAACCTGGTCTCTCTCCTCGACGGGGTGCCGTGGCAAATATCCGTCAGGAAGGACTTACTCTCCCAGCAAGGCAGGTTAGTCCTACATCCTCGCCCAGAGGTGTACAATCTATGGCTGTGGCCTCTGAGGGGGCACAGCTCATAGCAGCAGGTTTGTCGGCAGAGGTTGCTCATACTATTATGCACTCCAGAGCTCCTTCAACTCTTCTCCTCTTGGTGCACAGAGCGACAGCAAGAACCAGTTAACTGCCCAACTGGCTCAGTTCTGGAATTTTTACAAATGAGACTCTCTACGGGGATAGCTCACTCAACCCTAAAGGTGTATGTGGCGGCTATTATGGCCTTTCATATACCTATTGATGACCGCTGAGTGAGCAGACACCCACTAGTTGTACGGTTTTTGCGGGGTGCACTGAGGCTGAGGCCAGTGGTGTGTTCTAGGATACCAACTTGGGACTTAACAGTGGTCCTAAAGGCTCTGTCTAAACCACTGTTTAAACCATTGGATCAGGTGTCTGATCGTCATTTAACTGTCAAAACGGTGGTCCTGATGGCATTCTCCTCACTTAAGAGAGTGGGAGATCTGTAGGCCTTATCAGTGGCACCTAATTGTATAGACTTTGCACTCGGACTGGTGAAAGTTTTTCTCTTTCCACGAACGGGATATATTCCGACGGTTCCTCCACAGCCCATAGCCTTTCAGGCTTTTTGCCCCCCTCCTTTCCAGGAGACAGGCCAAGAAAAACTTAATTTTGTGTGTCCAGTGCGATCACTGGACATGTATATTCGTAAGGTCGGACCAGCTGTTTGTGTGTGTTGTTCCTCCTCGGAGGGGTTTGCCTGCATCAAAACAGAATTTGAGCAGGTGGATAGTGGATGGTATATTTATGGCCTATGACTCTGCAGGTCTTCCCTCGCTGATGAGAGTCAGAGCTCATTCCACTAGAGGTTTGGCGACCATGAAGGCCTATTTAGCAGGTGTCTCGGTGTCGGACATCTGCAAAGCAGCTGGATGGTCCTCTCCCTTGACCTTTGCGAGGTTTTATGGGCTTGGATCATGACGTCACCCGCCTATGACGCCCGGAGGCCTTATTGGACAGATTTATAGCAGTTTCAGAGTGTGGCTAATGCCGAGGCGTTCCCAAAGCTTCTATAGACGCAGTGTCTCATTCTGGGGTTATATACATAACCCAGAGACATTTTCCTTTTATTACTTGCTAGATATTCTCCCAACCGAATCTTTGTTGCCCCCGTGCCAACTTTCTTCAGACCTGTAGCAGACATCAGATTTTAATTGAGCTCATTTAGTGGATAAGAGTGTATAATTTCTCCCATTTAAACACTTGTTATATTTTTATGTTGTGCTCTATTGTGAATAAAATACTCGCTTATGTAATTTGAAAGTACTGTTGTTTTCATTTTATTTCTATTTTAATAACGTCCCAACATTTCTGGAATTTGGGTTGTAATTGGAGAAATAAGAATCAATAGGAGATCGACATCAGAGATATAAAGGTGCTTATCTAATAAGAAATGTTATTTCATCTCATGCAAACAGTGTAAAATAAATTAGGAAAGGAAACAGAAAAGAGCATGTCAAGGTTCCTTCAAACAATGCAGTGGATTATTTGTGGATTACAGTGATATTTTTATCAGCCGTTTTGACTCTTATTCTGATGGCCCCCATTCACTTCTGAGGATTTGTTGGTGAGCAAGCGATGTAATGTTACATTTCTCCAAATCTGGTCCCATGAAAACACTAACTTCTTAACATCTTGGATGGCCTGAGAGTGAGTAAATGTTTATTTTTGGGTGAATAATTTATTTGAATGAATATACGAGAATATTACTATTTTTATACAGGCACAGCATAACAGGAATTGGCCTAGGTAGAAAATAATAAAAGAAAAAGCAAGTCTGCACTATGTTTGTTTACCCTTTATAAGGAAACAACATCATAATAGTGTAATCTGGATCTGTCCCAGGTGCTGAAAGTCAACTGTTGTTCTGTGCATTAACAGCAGATGGCAACGTTGTTCAGTTTTGAGTGATTAAAATGCTTCAGGTATTGCTCCACGGCATGAAAATCCTTTACTTGTATGAAATGTTGTGCTTTCCAAAAATAAACTCTGAAGATAAGTGTTCTCAACAGGCAGATGAAAATCTCATATTACACATTCCCTGAGGCTGCAGGATGATCGCTTACTCCTTCTGAAGCCCTTGAGATTCATTCCTGACCCAAATCCATCCCGAGAGCCAAATGATTGAAAGATTCCCAAAGGAACGTGTGTTTCATTTTCCCCAATTCCCTGCTCATTTATTCACAGAGGTATAAACACTGTAAAACACACCAGAGATTCGCTGAAGTTCAACAATAAAAATATTACTAATTAAACAAAATTTATGCATTTTACTAGGCAGATCTCTAATCATTCAGAACACCTCATTCTAATCGTCCGATTCTATTCTTTTTTTGTCAAATGTTTATGTAATGATCACTAAACTTACTGCTGTTGATCAATCTACAGTACATTGTTAGTTTCTTGTTATTAGATAATAAAATCATTCTCTTTGTTTTTGCTAGTTTATTTTATAATTTAGTAAGCAGTAGTACAGTATGTAATAAGTGAGACAATGTCAGTCTGTAATTATTATTCAGGTTTTATTTTGTGACTGCATAGAGGGATTGTACATACTGCATGTGCCAGCCAATATCCAACTGTTAAAATCCATATATATCACAAAATAATTCCTATAGATATTTAAAAAATTACTGTAATAATATGTTAGCGTTTGTGATATGCATGTCACACAGAGCCAGAAAGTAGTTCTAAACACAAGATAAGAGTGTTTTATAAAATATTAAAAATATGAATTTTTCAGTTACTTAACAAAAATAACAAAAGGACATGGGCAAAAAAAAAAGAAAAAAAAGATTTGAATTCACATTGCCTTGATTTTTGAGGTGAGTTAAAATTGAAGTGCAAACCATCTTCTAAACAATTTATCAAATTGTTTGAAAACTGTCAAATGTGACCGTTGACCACAAATTTTTTTTTTCAAATTTTCAAATGAAAATCTGGAATCTGAAGGTGAATATAAAGTTGTCGAAAAGAAGGCCTTTAGTAATGCATATTACTAATCAGAAAATTAAGTTTTGATATACAGTATGTCAAGATGTTTACTTAATATCCTAATGATTTTTGGCAAAAAAGAAAAATGGATAATTTTGACTCATACAATGTATTATTACTGACTATATCTCCAAATATACCCAAGTTAAGACTGGTTGTGTGGCTCAGCTATAAATCATTAATTGAAAATGATAAAGGTACAAAATTTACATCAGGTTTTATGAAGGGTTCCCATCCAATCAAATGTGTTTTGTGCTAATCATTTAAATTTTTTCACCACTTGCAATCTTTGAGGTATGCCAAGTCCTTAAATGATTAGATGTTTCCAAATTGTCAGGTCCTAATAAATTGGAACCTTATTTTTTTAAATTAGCATTGATTTTATTTCCCTGCCTCTGATATTTCATTTTTTACCTTCTGTTTTTCACTGAAAATCCACTTACAGTATACTGATATAACCCTTTGTTCTTCCTGTTTAAAGGTGGAGATTCCACAAACCTAAATGATTACAAGCCCATTTCCAAGTTGTCTGTCAAGGCAAGAGTCCTCGAAACCTTTGTTTGTAATCAATTAAAGGACTTTCTGTTAATGATATCCTGTCTGGTTTTCAATCTGGGTTTAGGAAACAAAGACTACAGCAATCTTAGAAGTCCTAAATGATTTCATTGAATTTATTGATAACAAGCAACACTGTGCAGCCTTATTCATTTATGTATCCAAAGTATCTGATGCTGCTGGTCATCCCTTACTGTTACAACGACTCATCAGTATTGAATTATCTGAACATGCTATTGGTTGGTTTAATAATTATCTCTCAAACAGAACTCAGTGTGTGTAGGCAGAAAGTCTTATTTATTGTTAACTTAATGTAACAAAGGTGTGCGCCAGGGGTCAATCCTAGAACCATTTTTTATTATATATTAATAAAGTAGATCAAAATGTTCATAATTCAAATATTCACTATTACGCTGATGATACAGTAATATACAAACCAGCATCCACACCCAAACTGGCTCTCTCAGTATCAACTTTCATTTAAAATTGTTCAGCATAACCTATTTGAGATAATGCTGATAAAACAGCACATTTTCTAATATAAAATCAGTCCCTCATAATCTTCTATCTGTCACTACTTTCTAAGGTTCTCAATGTAGGTGTCTTGGGATTTGAATGATGATTCTTTTTCCTTTGTCTGGCAACGGGTGAAAAGACTTCTCAATGTTTACATACTGTTTATCATGGTGTACTGAGATTTATAAAAAAAAAAAAATAATAATAATAATAATAATAATTAACACTCCTCACTGTGTGTGTGTAAAAAATAAATAAAGCATATTAATCATTAATGAATAAATCAGTATATAGATTATTTTATTTACAAGTGTCATGTTTAATTTTTTTTCTTCATTTAATCAGAGTTTCAATTCTATTTGTGTAGGGTATTTGAAATTTTAATTGAATTAGAAGTAAGTCAACAGCACTCCTTACTGAACGGTCATCACATTTAAAGCCATTATCGGCCGATTTCAGTATTAGACTGATAATATTGTGCATTCCTATTTAGAATATATGCAATGACATATATAAACCCAAATGTATACAACATATAAAACCCGTAAGTCAGCCCCTTTAATCAATCATTTGAATGACTCACTCATTACTTGCTGCCACCTAATGACAGTTTTAGTATAATTTTTAGCATATAATTCCATTTCAAGCAAAATTCTTATTTCTATATCAATAGTAATAATAATAATACAGGTATTTAACATTTATCTTATTAGTAGCATTATTCTTGCAATTTTAACTGCAGTGTAAATACACAATAAATGCCATTTAAGATGCAGCTTCTGAAAATGTTATGACCACATTGTAGCCTTAAAATTTGATCTATAATCAACATTGTTTTTTGTACATACAAACATTTTAGTGTCCTCTGATTACAAATTATTGTCAAACGAATGCATCATTATCAAGGTACATACAAAATATCATAATGGGGTTAAAAATATGACAGTTTTCCTCTACTTCATCCAGTCTCATGATATTGTGTTCAGATGAATGTAATATGAAGCTTATTGTGGAGGTACTGAATTTTTTTAATTATTTTTTCTGCTGTCCTAACAGGAATAGCAGAAGGAGGCATGTAGGAGCTCTGATGTGTCATATGACCACATGAAAGTGATTCATACTCTGTGTGTGTCATGCAAAGTGAACAGCATGTTACACATAAATATAAACAGAGCTAAGACATAAGGACAAAAATATATGCTGTACATCTTAATGCACATACATCCCTTTTCAGTGTCGCATTACACATACGCATAAAACTGAAGCAAATACGAAACAATAATTACAAATCTCCACCTTTGTACTGTAGCTACTTTCACTGCCTGACATATTGTTTAAATGCAAATGAGTAGGAGTTACGAATGCATTGATATCAAAAAATGAAGACTGATTAATTACTATGTTTATATTATAATTATAACATATACAACTATATCTGGCATGTTTTTGAAAATACATACACATTTCTTGATGCATTGTAATGCATAATTTAATAATCACATATCTTTCATGGAAACAGCTACACACAAAATAATGAGCACTAATAATGATAATTTTATTATTAGATTTGTTTGTAATGCACTGATACTTTAGATATTATTAAATCACTACAGTAAAGGTAACCGAGGGATATATGTGGATGTTTGCGTGTTGTGTTTCACAGGCATGTTTCACATGAAGACAGATGGTACTGTACCACAGAGAGAGAGAGAGAGAGAGAGAGAGAAAGAGAGAGCAAAGCTAAGAGGAGCAGTCATTTGCTTTCTGACCTTCATATCCAGCCAAACGCCCTTGACACACTGAACACAACTAACACAAGCATGTAAAGGATCTTCGTGTTTAAGTAATCTTACACCAAACACATTAGCCAGCTGATAAGACGCATAAATGAGAACATGTTACATATGTCTGTGTGCTTTACTCCAGGTAGTGAATTATGGTTCAGCTGCTGCAGATACTGATATGAATATTGAGTCATAAATGGTGGCTAGTTCCCCTCATGCCTGTTAAATTATTTACAAGGTCAGTTAAAATGTCATAAGTATATTGTGTGTCAGTATATTATGCAATGTGTTGTTTTCTGCCCCATTTTCTCGATCCTTCTTAAAGCTCTCAATCGCTTATATAAATATATATATATATATATTTGCATACATACTGTGGTAAAGTTCAATGCTTTTTCTTCAAAGTTTTTTTTTTAAATAAAAAAATTAAAGGGGTTAAAAATGTTACAAAATCAAAACTTCCTCATTAGCAGTGGCGGATTTAGTGAATTTGGGGCTTCAGGCAAAAGTTAAGCAATAGTAGTTGAGAAAGAAGGCTGCTGTTTTCCCGAATTGTACAGCAAATGTGATACTGATTTTACGCAATTTAAAATGAGTTAATATCAAGTGATTAGCATGAAAGAACTGTTGTCTAATTAAATCTATATTGTCAACAAAAATAGTTCCAAATACTGTACATACTAAGTGCAATTTAAGGCTATTTATTGTAACTGGTCTCACAGATGTCTGGTTGCAATAGAAATCAATACAAAATACGTAGTATACAGCAGTAGTGGAGTAAGGAGTAAAGCCCAAAACACACTGCACAATTTTAGCAAAAAAAAGATCACTGCATGGCACACTGTGTGACATGAATGTAATACACTTGGCGTGTGTGTAGACTGTACAATGAGGACGCCTAATGACTCGTACGATACAACAAACATTACTTTAAAAGAATGTAATGTCATCAGCATGCGCTAGTGGTAAACAAAAAGAGCGTGTTGTATTTTCAACCCAGTCTCACGGCAGTTTGTGATTAAGTCACGTAATTAAATTTAATCTATTTATTCACGTTTATTTCGTTATTTTCTTAAGTCAAATGCGTTGTTTAAACGAATGGATGCATTACATTACATATCAGATCCCAAAAGCATCGGAAGAGCAAAATAGTATGAAGAGCCAGGATACATTTTTACTCTGTATTCGTCTGAATGAAGAAAGCCATCTACACCTAGGATGGCTTGGGGGTGAGTAAAATAAAATTTTCATTTTTGGGTGAACTATTCCTTTAATTTGCCCTTAGGGCGGCGCAATATATTTATCGATATAAATCTCGACAGTAAAGCCGGTTCTTTGATTGGCAGTAAATCTCCATCAGCTGTTTTTAAATGGACTGCCAGTTAATACACAGAGCTGTAGATCAGTGACAAGTGACTATTCTGACTAGTCTTTCGTAATTCTCTGGGCCTTGACAGTGTAATTGACTTTGCAGTCAATGGGATAGTCAAAAGGATCCCGGTTTTCATCTAAAATATCTTAAATTGTGTTCTGAGGACAAACAAAGCTTTTACGGGTTTGGAACAACATTAATTAATCACAATGTTCATTTTGGGGCGGAGTAAACCTTAACTAATCTAACAAAATATATTACTAATTTTAAACTATGTCTATCTATCTATCTACCTTTTTCTTTAACATGGAAGTACAATAATAAGCAGATTTTGTTCAAAAATAACATTTGCCAGTGCAATTCATGAAAGAATTAGGTAACTGTACAATCTGGATCATCTTGGTCTTTAATGCATACAGAATATTGTGCATACTGTGTCAATACTACAAAAATAGAACAAATGATATGGTACTGTACCAATCTGTGTGCTATACGTGAGCCTGTGTTGAGAAATGACACAAGATGGAAGTATGTGTGTGTGTTTAATGTGCTTTAGAGCCAGTGGGGGCTGCAGAAACAGTCCAGAGTGTTTGGATGGGTTTGATCGGCCTACACACGCAGAGTCTGACACACACAACATGACTCACACACACACACACCTACCGAAGCCAGAGGAAATGGGGAAAGCAGGCAGGAAATGAACACAGAGGTCAGACAAGAGACAGTAAGACAGGGAGAGGAAGAGAAGAGTACAATAGTAGAGAAGAGGACATGGCAAGTTCAAACAGACATAAACATGATAGAATGGATCGATTATGTGGAAAACTCTTGCAAAAAGTGAACATTTTCTCAAAGACAAAGAGAATCAAGATGATACACACACATTTCGTTGTGGATAGCTGTAGATTACCTCAGTAAATATGCATCGTTGTAATATACAGTGGTTTATCTGTGTGCTGGTAAGTAAGTAAATCTCAAAACAGATCTATTTAACTATTCTACTAGACCAACCAAGGTCAGATGGAGGACATACTGTTTACTGCAATTGTACTCAAGTGCTCAAATAACAATGTTTAAGATATGAACATTTTGTAAAGTCCAGTCATTATAATAGGACTCAAGCTTTCAACATGCAGACTGGCTTGATTTGAAAGTGTTTTCTTTGTTTGTTGTGCTTCATGCATCACCACAGTAGTGACGACAGATAGGCCTTTTTGCCTACAAAATGTGTACCAGAAATGTGGCAGAAATTTTACTAATGGGACTGAATCTTTAACATAGCTGCCCAAGAGGAAATTGTCTGAGCTACAGTATGTTATTGATATTCATTTTCAGTGTCTTACGATTGAAACTATTGGATGCACTTCAGTTTAGAGACCAATTTACACTGTTAACCAGTTGTTTATTACCATGCATATTACTAGCTTGTTGGCTGTTTGTTAAATCTTATCTTACTATTAATAAACAGCAAATTAGAAGTTTGCAGTAGCAAAGTACTTTAAATTAAGTAGTAGTTTGAAAATGGTTTCATTAATCGAACTAAAGCTAAAAAATAAAAGATATAAAAAAAAGTTTGTAACCAGAATGTTTTGGGTCACCATTGACTTCCATAGTATTTTTTTTTTTTTACTATGGAAGTCAATGGTGGCCCAAAACAACCTGGTTGCAAACTTCTAAAAAATCTCGAAATATCTTCCTTTGTGTTTGGCAGAACAAAGATATCCATATAGGGTTGGAAATACTTGAGTAAATGATGACAGAATTTTCCTTTTTGGGCAAACTATACTTTTCATTTTGGGATGGGTTAAGGGATGTAGAATTTGGTCATACAGAATAAGGTACTAATACTGTAAGTGCTTTATACATCCAATATGCTAGAAATATGCATGCGACAGTAGTTAATAGTAAAAATTGTTTTTAAAAATGTTATCTAAATAACATATTAACTAATTAAAATTCACAAAAGTGAATAGATACAAATAGAACAAAGCTAATTGAAAATATTAATGAATAACAGCATGCAAATAATATTAATGTAACACTGTTATAGCTGTAGAATAGAATAGAATAAAATAGAGTAGAGTAGAATAGAATAGAATACAATAGAATAGTCCAGGATTTCTAAGCTTACAAAACTTTTAGAAGCATACAGTTTTAATAGCACAGTCCATTGTGTGTTTGTCTTTACCTTTATTGGTGAGATGTGTGTGTGTTGGGCATAACTGTGCAGGGAGTCCATGGCAGCCAGGTTCTTATCGCTCATGTGAAGCATCTCAGCACTCTTGCTGTGAGCCAAGTGGGCGGGGCTGTGCTCCAAGGGCGGAGTCTCTTCATCCTGATACCGATATTTCTACAGAGAGAACAGTAGAAAAGGAGTCACATACTCAAACCTCATTCTGCAGCTTTGCATTATATTTAGTTTGCATAAAAAGTCATCTAATTTCTATGCATGCAAAACAAATCCAGATTTATTTGGCACACAATACAGCATGACCCTGAAGAAAGTTCTCAGGGTAAACTGATTCATGCATTTCTCATCTCTTTCAAGCCCATCTTTCTCTCGTCTGCAGCTGCACACTGAAGCAGGAGATGAATTAAAGATCAGAAGACTTTCCACAATCAAAGGTCACGGAAGAGTGTATACCAGCTGGATTAAAACATTACAACATTTATTAACACTGGTGATCAAAAAATATAACGCTTGATGTATAAAAGACTAAATATGACACTGTATGACAATTCTTAATATGTCTCACTTTAAAAAAATTAATAAAATAGTTTACACCAAAATGAAATGTGCTGAAAATGTACTCGTTCTCAGGCCAAAGCTGTAGATGAGTTTGTTTCTTCCTTAGAACAGATTTGGAGAAATGTTGTGTGCTGTGTGTATTACTTGTGGATTACTGTGATTCATTTGTCAGCTGTTTGGACTCTGATTCTGACGACACCCATTCCCTGCAGAGAATCCATTGGTGAGCAAGTGATGCAATGAATAAATTCTTCCAAATCTGTTACTATAAGGAAAATTCTTAACTACGTTTTGGGCGGCCTGACAATAAAATGTTCATTTTGGGGTAATCTATCCCTTCAGAAACATATATGTCCTGAATAGTATGTGAGGTTGCTTCCAAGTGTGCATTCAGAACAATGTACTGTAGATGCATTTTCAGCCTTTCTGAGTAAAAACCTCATATATAATACTATTTTTTAGGCTGGCAAACAGATTTGAATATTTAGTTCTTTTCCCTTTCAAGCAGACAGGACTTGCATTATGCCAGTTTTCTGGAGGTTCTGCTAAGATGGCCACCAACTGAAGTGACTTCAGGCTTTGTTTGTATCAAAGAATTCTTCAGTCTAACCAGGATTGAGAAAAGAAAGAGGGGAGAGGGGAGGTACAGTCAGCAAGATCACATTACAATGAGCCAGCAACAGCACAATGGCTGAGAGAGAATGCAGGAACAGACACAAATGTGGAGATAAAAGGAACACAGAACAGAACTTAAGAATATTATAAAAATAGAGCATTTGCAGTGTGAATTTTTAATGTGACAATGGTCAGATTATAAGGAGAGGATCTTAAACTGATTGCCAAAAATCACATCTTTACATTTCTTAGGGAATCCATCTACAATTTATTTTATTTAGTTGTCTCTGCATTTAAGCAGAGATTGACTGTGAACATATAAAAAATGCACCTCTCACCTGTAACACCAATTATCCATAACTTCTGTGAGCGCTTCGTCATCTTAATCCTGTCTGTTATTCACTTTATTGTCACAAACATTATCCAGTACATCCAAACTAAGATAATATGTACTGTAAGCTTGAGAAAGTTTTCTCCCTGCCTACCACATTCTGATGTTTAAGATAAACAGCATTTATGGTAAATTATCTATAACGACAGGAATACAGTTCGTGGGAACTAACACCAGTGTTCAAAGAATCTGGGAGGAGATATATAATTAGACAAACACATACTGTACTGTACAGCAGGACAAGTACCCATTACTACACTATCTGCAGCCTCAGAGTTCCACTTTATTAAATATTTAATTTGAGGATGCTTTCAGTTGTTGATACTTTCTACAGAGTCTACTTTTCTCAGCTCATTTTAAAAGCCCCATGAAAGAGCTTGACAAGCAGCTTTTTATTTACTTAACTGCTGAAACAGTATTGAAGGGGTTATCTTTAAGCAGATGAACTTGCTGCATTTTAAGGGAATTAATTAGATTAAATTGTATGTAGTTTCTTCGTGTAGTTGAATTCTCTTACAGTGAATAGCTGTAAGGCCGTAGGCATCTCTCACAGCTATGTGTGTGATAATGCATTTATACAACAGTTTGATGGCATGAGTGGGTAAATACATGAAAAAACAATGGAGTCCTTTCACCATGGATGTTAATCTCAGTGTGACACTGAAACTGTCACAACACAGACCTCCGTGGCTCTCTCCGACCGTCATTAGCGGGAACCTTCGCCGGAATATTAAGTTCCTACCCGGACCCATTTGACCTGTGGTACCGCTTGACTTCCGCGCCAGGTGTCACTCGTTTCTAGCGCTATTTAAGTGGCACGGAGATCGCAACTAGTCGCGCAGTTTTGTTCTAGCCGACATCACAGAGCGTTTTGCCCTTTGTGGATTATTGGACTGTTTATTTGGAAACTACCTGGACTGCCTTTCGACTTTGATTCTTGCTTGTTGCCCTGACCCTCGCCTGGACTGTTGTTGTTGATTCTTGGCTGATACCCTGACCTTCTGCCTGATACCGGTACTGTCTTTGCTTTGCCCTCATATATCTGTTTTACCGTGTTTGATCTCTGCCTGTACGACTACGAGTAAATAAACGGCTTGCAAATGGATCCTCTGTCTGATGATTCAGCATCACAGAAACATCTGAGCCCAAGCCTCTGTTACTAACTCCAAAACATAACTTTAGAACTGGCAACATCGAGGAACATTGAGTAGCTCCATTAAAAGCTTGTAGCAGTCATTCTTCAGCTCAATCTCATATTAAATAATATTATTAAATACTATGATTTTTATATTAAACATTATTTATTGAATAATTATATTATAACAAAATAAACAACAACAGCCATCATAAAAGTTGTTCAATTCAGTCAAACGTACAGAGGCGTAACTCTGATACAGTATACAGCATTAACGTTACAATCATGATGAGATTTTGCCCTCAGCCGAAGCTATTTGCTCTGGAACAAATTATACAGATTAATGAGACCAAACTTTAGATTTACCCAAAACTAATTATTTCTCATGAGCCAGCTGCAAATTTTAGAAGATCTGGCCAAGGCGAGGTACTCGCTGCACGAATGGTCGCTCAAGCCATGGAGCTAACATCTCTGAAAGCGCTAAATAAAAAGCTAATTTTCCAGTAGACATTATGTTTATGAACAAATCATAGTCTAAACAAGTACATTTTCATATAAAAAGCTCTTAAAACTACAATCTGACATAAAACAGTTATATTTTTCAAATTATAGTGAATTTGGGCCACCATTACATATTTTGAGAAATACAGCAAGCGGAGTGATTCAAACAGTCCTTGAAGTTCTATTATCACTCTAATATCGCATTCTTATTACCCAATCTGTTTCAAGGATCAAGAATATAATATGTAAGGGATAATGTACAAGCAGCCGGTAGTTATCGCAGAAATAAGCCCCGACGCGAAGCGAAACAGACAATTTATAACTATAACATCTACATATGAATATATAATAACGAATGATGACAACACTATCATACTATCATAGTACCGTCTATGCGTTATTACTTAGGAGCGGTTATTATTTGAAAAGAACAAACCTGCAAATGTCTCAACTGACCAATCAGAATCAAGCATTCCAAAGAGCTGTGTAATAAATATATTTATACTACGGGGCGTTGAATGCTTGAATCTGATTGGCTGACGAACGTTCTGAGGTGTGCAATTATTTTCAGGGAAACGCACGGCGAACG
>JAUCMU010000043.1:21250020-21260789 GCA_032275025.1 Enteromius treurensis | reverse complement strand
AAGCTACATACCTTCTATGTACATATCAGAGAACAATTTAAAATATTCTCTCAAAGCATTCTATGGCACCTTTAAATTAAATTTCAATCATTATCACACACACAAATAGCGATACAAATCTTGGTAGCACTTTATTGAAAGGTATCCATAATACAGAGTAATTATTCAGTAGTAGCCATTGTACTTACACAAAACAAAATTTACTCACAATGTACCTAAGTTATGCAACAGCTTTTAATTACAATTTGTAATTATGTAGATGTAATAGGCAGCTTCTGTTAAACATATAACAGACCAAGTCTCTAACACAGCTACTTATTTAACCAAAAGATGGTCACATATGTGTTTTATGTAACACAGGAGACGTGGGCATTTGGATGTATTTGCAAGAGCTTCATTTCAGAAGTCAACAAACAGGGTAAAAATCACAGGTTCAATTGAGGAAGAGCAAAATCGTGGTCAAAATACAAAGCAAAGGGTCGAGGGAGGTCAGATAACAGAAAAAGGTCAAAAACAAAAGAAACAAACATAAACCAGGAACGCTTAGAAATTGTCTAATAAGGTCAATACTTCGCACAGAACTGATGTGAGACTGTGGTATTTAAGCAGAGTCCTAATGACAGAGTGGATGAGATAATTCACATCAGCTGGGTTTGTGAGAGAGAGAGTCCAGTAGAAATGTGGTGAATGCGGATGCCCTCTGGTGGAGCTAGAGGGCACTCATGACATAGCCCCCCCTCTAAGGAGCGGCTTCCAGATGCTCTAAACAACGATTCGAGCAAGGGAGGGATGGGTGGGTGACCTGGAGGCTAGGTGGGCCAGAGTCTCTGGAGGCCTTCCGGGCATGACATAGTTCTGGAGTGGCCACGGCAGCTCTGTACCCTTAGATGGCCATGGAAAGTCATGACCCTCAGGCGACCACGGCGTTTCTGGACCCTCGGGAGGGTATGATTCAATCTCCTCCCCATCAAGACCCAGGCACACCTAACCTCCCCCAAAAATGAGTGGTGTTATTGGGGAGGAGTGGTCTGAGGATCTCTCAGACCTGGATTCACGGTTAGACAACTGACAACGGCACTCCTGGCTTGGACAACACACGGTTCCTTTGACCGTGATTCAGGATTGGGACACAATTGTAGCAGACTGGACACCACAGGGATTTTGATCGGCACTCCTGGCCGTAACTCCTGGCTTTCTCCATAACCCCTGGTGGTCGTGCAACCACCGGTGAAACTTCCTGAGGAACAACGTCCTTCGGATGCAAGGATTCATGAGCGGTAGTCATCTTGTGCACGGACTCGGGTTGAGACAGGACGGCCATCTTGTCTGCTGACTTTGGCTAAGGCAGGATGGCCATCTTGAGCAGTGACCTGGATGTGGCAGCCATCTTGTGTAGCGACTTGAGTACAGAAGACATCTTGTGCAGTGATTCAGGTATGGCAACCATCTTGTGCAGCGGCTCGGGTTTGGTAGCCATCTTAAGTGGTGGTTATAGACCTGGAGTGATGAACTCTGATTGGTGGACTCTCTGGCATTCATTTTCATAGGCAGTCTCTTCCTCTACCTCTCCTACTGTGAATGGGGAGCCACAGTGAAAGAGGACAAAGTCTAAGAATTCGGCTAGAGACTAGTCTGGATCGTCCCATGGCAGATAGTGACTGTTCTCGGGATCTAGTCTACCTATAAAACAGTCCTTTACCAGATTGTAATTGTCAGGAAACAGATGGCTGTAGCCCAAGAACTCCTCCACATAATCTTCTATATCTCTACCCTCCTGAAAAATACAGTTTAGTAGAGTCAATGGATCCTGGTTTTTCCCTCGCTGTGGTGAATCGAAGAGCTCTGCTGGATCCTGGTGGGTGAAGTATTTGGTAAAATATGAGACGTGGGCGTTCGGATCCATTCACAAGGGCTTTATTTCAGAAGTCAACAAACAGGGTAAAAATTACAGGCAGACATGTTCAACGGAGGAAGAGCAAAATCGTGGTCAAAATACAAAGCGAAGGGTCGAGGCAGGTGGCGAACAATCACAGATCCACAACAAGTTCAAAAACATCAGAAACAAATATGAACCAGGAACACTTAGAAATTGCCTATGCAGGTCAATACTTTGCAGAGAACTGATGTGAGACTGTGGAATTTAATCAGAGTCCTAATGACAGAGTGGATGAGATAATTCGCAGCAGCTGGTGATGATACTGAGTGCTAGCAGGTGTAGAGGTGCAGTGGCTGATGGGAAGTGGAATTTGTAAGAGATAGAGTCCAATAGAGATGTGGCGAATGCAGATGCCCTCTGGTGGAGCTAGAGGGCACTCATGACATTTTAGATTTCATACAATGTAATTATAAATGTACTGTAAGTACATAGACATAATCCACTTTAAATAAAGTGTCCAAGATTGTACTTAAGTGTACTTCTTGTGTATATATACTGTACACCTTACCCAGCTGCACCTTAGTATGATTTCAATCCACCAGTACACAGCTTAAATGCATGTAATATGTTTTTAATTACATTAAACTTACATAATGTTGCACAGGCTAAAGCTGCTTAAAATACAGTGCATTAAGTGTACCTCATCATGTGTATCTATACTGTAAACATTGTCCAGATGCACCTTAGTTTGATTTAACCCACAAGCAAATAGCTTAAATAAATATAATACCTTTTTTAATTACATTAAAATTACAGAATATTGCATAAGGTACTTAAAATAAAGTATATTAAGACTTTTCCTCATTATTGTACACACAGCACCCCATATTGACAGAAAAACACAGAATTGTTGACATTTTTGCAGATTTATTGAAAAAGAAAAACTAAAAAAATATCACATGGTCTTAAGTATTCTGTGACACTCATATATTTATATTTTTAAAAAATGCTGCTGCACTTAAGGTTCCCAAGAGCACAGTGACCTCCATAATCCTTAAATGAAAGTCTTTTGGGACGACCAGAACCTTTCCTAGAGCTGGCCGTCTGGCCAAATTGAGCTATTGAGGGAGAAGGGCCTTGGTGAGAGAGGTAAGGAAGAAACCAAAGATCACTTCTGAGCTCCAGAGATGCAGTCGAGAGATAGGAGAAAGTTGTAGATCGTTAACAATCACTTCAACCCTCCACCAGTCGGGGATTTATGGCAGAATGGCCCGACGGAAGCCTCTCCTCAGTGCAAGACACATGAAAGCCTGCATGGAGTTTGCAAAAAAACTCCCGAAGGACTCCAAGATGGTGAGAAATAAGATTTTCTGGTCAGATGAGACCAAGATAGAACTTTTTGGCCTTAATTCTAAGCGGTATGTGTGGAGAAAACCAGGAACTGCACATCACCTGTCCAATACAGTCCCAACAGTGGTGGTGGTGGCAGCATCATGCTGTGGGGGTGTTTTTCAGCTGCAGGGACAGGACAACTGGTTGCAATATATGACCCTAAGCACACAGCTAAAATAACGAAGGAGTGGCTTCACAACAACTCTGTGACTGTTCTTGAATGGCCAAGCCAGAGCCCTGACTTAAACCCAGTTCAGCATCTCTGGAGAGACCTAAAGTGGCTGTTCACTGATGCTAAAGTGGCTGTCCACCGATGTTTACCATCCAACCTGATAGAACTGGAGAGGATCTGCAAGGAGGAATAGCAGAGGATCCCCAAATCCAGGTGTGAAAAACTTGTTGCATCTTTCCCAAAAAGACTCATGGCTGTATTTTAGCAAATGGCTGCAATATAACAAAGAGTGAAAAATTTAAGGGGGTCTGAATACTTTCCGTACCCACTGTATCTATAGCTACATATATAAGTCTAATCCACTTTCCCGAAATGCGCCACTAAGAAAATGTTAGTAATTAAGAAAACTATAAGAGAGAATAATCAGCATTAGCAGTTAGTGCACTTGCTAGGTGCAAAGTGCTTCAAATTAGCAGATGATTTAATTGTAAGCCATGATAAATAAGCAAATGTCGGCCTATTCTGTGGTTTAAACAAAACTAATGCTAATTAAAATGTAGATGCTGATTATGTACCGTTTATTTAAGTAATAATACTAGATGTTTAAAAGGCTATACTAGAGGACAGAACATCATTCTGGTGTCCGGAAGTTATTGTGAGACGAAACTCTCCAGATAACCTTACTTCCAAAGAAGCCATCTGTTTTTTTTCCGGACAGCAATGCAAAGGCTAATTTTGCTCAAGTCCTCTCAGCTTTTTTCTCCAGAATAAAAAACCCAGCAATCTTTCATTTTACAAAAGATCTCAACAGCATCTCAAACTGTGCTCAGATTTGCCAAGACAGCACCTGCTAGACAGAGATTTCTGAACATTTCCTACATATAAGCTTTCCACATTCATTTGATAGCTCAACGCTGCACGTAAATTGATGCTTTTGACTCAGTTCAGACTCATTTCAACATCTAAAAATAATTTGATCCTTAACAGAGACATAATATAAGCCTCGCAGAAAGAGCAATACAATTGGGATCCTGGCTAAGCATACATCCAAAGACCAGTGCACCATTTCCATCTCAGCCCACACAAAAGCAGGCACTGCGCTAATTTCTCTCTTCGACTCTCTCTCTATCTCTCTCTCCCTTCGTACCTTTCTGACTCTCACTCATACATTGGGCACAGTAGGTCTGTTGGGAGTGAGGTCATGATTGTGTTTAGGAGGAGCATACAAGGTGGGTGTCAATCTGAAGACAACGAGAGAGAGTGAGAAAAGTATAGGAACAGACACCAGCACAGGAGAGTAGGCACCAGCCAATGTTACATAAACCATTCGGAGTTCTCTGCCAGCAACACGACATGGGCAAAGAGGCACATGCCGTCAGGAGCAGTGGGATGTGTCTCACCTCCACACACACAGAGCCCGCTAACTGCAGTTAGATGACAAATCACATGTGAGCATTTATTAATGAAAGCTTTCGCTTGTAGCCGACCTCTCACTCTCTGGCACCCACACACACATACGTCCTTCCCTCTATAATTTAACGGATCTCACTTTTTTCTCTCATTTCCTTTTCATTTCTTTGAGCCTTTGTAAGCCCTCTACTTCCTCCTCCTCCTCCTCCTCCTCACGGACAGCATCACACGTCTGTGAAGCACCACAGCAGGGTCAGATATGAACCACAATGCCAATGAAACTGACAAAAATGTACCAGATGTGGCAAAATGATATGTCTTTTTTTATGTTTCTTATAAAAAGAAATGTGATATATTTCGTAATATTCTATCAAGCCTGTCTAATTATTGAAAGGGAAGCGATGCAGACTCTGTTCTGCCTTGTAGCTGTGTTTCTGGGGTTAAGTGTGGTCAATGTGCTGCTTTTTTTTTTTAAAGGACAAAACTAACAATAAATTCAAAACTTAAAACAGCGATTCATTACATTTTACTGTAAATGTAGGCAGTAGACAGCACTTTTGCAGCTACTTTGTATTTGAATGGGAAGAAGTGTTCAGATTAAGGACTAATTGATCAACTATTGGAAAAAAATATGTGAGCTTGTACACAGTCAACATCCTGAACAAAATAATGAAACCCAGTTTCATAGAGCAAATATTCCCCCGTATGTATGTATGTAAACATTTCTGTCACTGCACCACGGTATGCCTGAATGTGAGCCGCAGTTTCACACTCCGTTCACACGAGACGCGTTCTTGCGTTCCGCTGCGCTATTGTTTAATTGTTGTACACATGTACACACACGCTCAAATGGAGCTCTTTGGTAGTTTAGTGGTGGCTCCTCGTTGTGTTTTTCAGCGAGGCGAGTAAGTTGAACTTTAAGTGAACGCAGGCGTTCGGTTTTCATGGAACGCGAGAACGCGTCCTGTCCTCGCGCCACGAAACGCGCGAGGCATTTCAAACGCACGCTCCTATTATAAAACAGCCTGGGAATCGTGTCGATACGACCGAGCTCCGGTGAGAGAGAAAGCCAGATCAGGAGGAGGAACAAAGAAGTGCTGAACCCATGAATATCGCACGGAACAGAACGCTCCCTTCACATCGCAGCAGCAGGAGATGCGATAAACTTTCCCCTTGCGCGCCCACACCACATACTCGTGCTTCTGGTCGTGACAGGGTGAAATGGCTTACCTTTGTGGTCACTATGCAGAGGCAGTCCATGGCAGAGAGAAGACAGGTGGAGATGTATCCAAACCCCCGTTCCCCCCTCTCCCCTCTCTCCCTCCAGCTTCTCTCCTTCTCTCTGTCTCTCTCTCAGCGCCCGCCGTTCGCCCCTCTTTTCTTCAGTGTATCTCTTTGACTGACTTAAGCATTGAGGAAAATAGAGTATGGAGGGAGGGGGGAAACGTAAAGAGGAAGGGGGAGGGACGGAAAGAGAGAGAGAGAATAAGAGAGGTCTGCCTTCAGGATTTGGCAAACGAGGAAAGGACGAGGAGAGGGACGCGTTCGTACCGATATGGGGAGATACAAAAAAAAGACGAAACGGAGAGATGGAGGAGAGGATACGAGCAAATGAAAGGAGATGGGCAGGGGAGGATGATTGCAGAGACGAGAGGTGACGAAGAGGGGGAGAAAAGAAAGAGGGAACGGACTGAAGCGGCAGAAGACGTAGAGAGAGAGCGCGAGCGAGCGCGCGCGGAGGGAGGGGACGTAAAAAGATGGAAGGGGAGGTGAAGATGCGCGTGTAGACCGGGAATGACAGTTAAAGAGCGAAATTAGTCAAGAAGAGCGCCGGATGTGAAGGAATACGCTAAGACAGGAGTTCAGCCAAAGAAAGGAAGACTGGTAGATGACTAGGGTACTCTGGTTGCCATGGCTTTCGGTAGCCGTTGCCTTGGCAACGCTGCAGAGTTGTTTCTGTGTAAATAGCCGGGCTGCTGTCATGTGGCCGTTGCTTTAGAAAACGCAGTGAAATCTGTGAGCTGGCAGGCCGTGTTCTAAAGGAACACGCGCGCACTGCGCACGGTACTCTACACTGCATACTTAAAAGGTAGTATGCGATACAGTGTGCGACAAATAACGTGTTCTGTGCACGGTTCTGGGTGAATGGATGACCTACTGTATTTGCATCTGCAGCATAACACTGCAGAGTACACTGTGTGGGGCAATCAAGGCTATTATACATAACTAAAACTGAACTATAAAAAATATTGTTACCTAAAATAAAATAAACACGAGCTATGATAAAATAAAATTAACAGTAAATTATATATATGATGCAAATCAGCAACACGTGGGTCAAATATGGGATATCTGCGTTAAACTACATTTACACAAGTGTTTAGAAGTATATAAAAATTTAACGTAAAATGACAAAACATTTATTTTGTGTGCTACTACCCTAATTAAAATATTAAAAGTAACTGTCAGCTGACAAATGGGTAAAATCAAATGTTTTGAAGGTAATGGCAAAGATTAGTAAAGACTGAAAATTACAGTTAGATTAATTCGTTTTGGGAGGGCTGCCCTTTGATCTTAAATTAAGCATTTTAATATCATCAGTGAATGAAAAGACTTTTCGTCATACACTTATCACTGATTTTTTTTTTTTTTTTTACTGTAATTTTTTCTTATCTTTATATGAATCTTCTATTGTAATTTTACTGATAATATAATTAATAATAACTGTGAATATAATCACATGAGAAAGAGTAGTTTTGTAAAAAAGAAAAGTAACAACAAAAGTACAGTGTTGTGCATCTCATCAGCGCCCCCTGCCGATGTGGGACCCTAGGTGAAAGGCCATGGGTGAATGCCATTTGCTGAATTAAAAATGTAACTTATTGTGAGTTAATGTGACAAACATTACATTATCGCATATTAAACAAAAGCAGTATAGTGCCATACAGTAATTCACTAGTGCACTTATATATTTACATATTGTACATGTCTTTCACTGAAAAATTGCATATACATAATGCATATTGCATGAATAGTATGACTATTATGCTATTCCCGAGGGAAAAAAAAAATAGTGAGACAATGAAATGCATTAATTGTGTTTCCTCTCTGAAATAAAAACTAGTGAAAACAGAAAGGAGGTTGAGAGATTGAAGAGGAGAGAAGATGAGACTATTTTTAGTGACACTGTCATTTTATTTGCTTCTTTTTATGTCTTTGTGTTAACAACACTTCAGTATTTTCTCTATATAGGCTATATAGGTTCATATCCACCCAGTGTTGAATGGTGAGCAGAGAATGAGACCGATTGATAGTGGGTTTTTTTTTTTTTTAAATTATCACTTTACAGTGGACTGTACCGTTAAAGTCAGTCAACGGGTACGTCAGAGCTTCAAAGCCTTACAATCAGCACATCCACCCGGTCAAGAGTCAATGGCTGACTAATAAATCAACTGTCACATTTTCATTATCCAGGCCGGTGCATATTTCTACTCAACTACAAATAAAAATGCTTCATAATTCAAACTATTTTATTCAAACAGTGTTTCATTGCTAATGGGAGAGTGTTTTAACTGAAGGTAATCTATGACACTTGAGTTCTTGAAGTAGGGTACAATACTGTGTTGTGAGAAGCAACAATAGACAGTATGCATGCTTTAATTGGGTGTTGTTAAAACAGAAAGAAGACAATGAACACAGTGGAGTGCTTTTATTGGTTTAATTCAAATCTGCCTTTAAATGGACTGACCACCATACATCTTCACTCCTACTTCATCGCTGTTACAAAAGTATGTGTGCGTCTCTGTTGAAATGTGTGCGTCAGTGTGCACATACTCATTTGTTTATTGTGCATTTATACTCTCGTGTAGTTGCAAATGTATATGGATTTGTGTGTGTGTGTGTGTGTGTGTGTGTGAGAGAGAGAGAGACAGAGACAGAGACGGTGGCTGTAGAGTTGAATCTCAGTTGGGTTTTTAATATATGAAGTTTTTTATAAAGGAGAGTTGCCCATGGCAACACTGAGCTTGTCATAAAATTACATTCACATAGGCTACATACACAAACACGTGTTCGGTAGGCTGGGGGCATTAACATTTAACACACACATATCTGCAGTCAGAAATGTGCGTTCACACATTGCCTTGCTGTGGACAGACAGAAGCTAATCTACATACATTCATAAGCATTTTCACACAGGCTATGTTTGCACTATCACATGCGTCCGTGAGCGATAGGCTGTGTTTTAAAGCGGTTATATTGTGGACTTAAATGTTACAATTGGTCGTATATTACAATATTTGGTAAGGTTTGTGTTGTACAATGGCAAGATAAAGCAATTTCCCTATTTTGTCACAAAAGCGTCTTGGTTTTTTTTTTTTTGTGTGAAATTCCTCTATCTTGTGGTCGTTTGGGATATTGCAGCATTTCATGGAAACAATATACAAAAAAATAACAAAATAACAGGCTCAGCGCAAAATTTTATGAAATGTCACTGTTCCTGGAGTGACAGATGTGGTGGGTAATAACTATTATTTACGAGGCAAAAGTAGTTTATGCTAATTTTCAGTCTAGCTGCATTCAGGGCGGTTTTTGTCGTTCGTACGTACATTTGAATGATGGTTCAGTTAACCATTTATTTTGGTCTCGTACTTGGCCTACATACAAATGTAACTATTTCAGGGAAACTTTATTAAATTATTCGGAGAAAAAACCTATGGTCTTTAATGGTTACCCAGTGCTGAGAGTAGTAACAGATAGCCTACTACAGGACCAATCCATCTGCTTCAGCAGCCTTTTGGATAATAATAGCTTTACCAGTGCTGGGTATCAGATTGCAGAAATTAAGTATTTGTGATTAGGTTACATTTCATTTAAAATACGCAGACTAAAATGACTTTTTTGTTGATTACAAGATTATAAACACAATAGCAATATATTAGGCTATACTCGTAATTTATTCATTCTCCCTAATACGTCTTTTTCATCTTTTTAGTTTATCGTTCTGAAAGAGCCTACCACTTCTATATTATATTATATCTTGTGGGCATTTCACACAAAGACCAGTCACTAGTCAGGGTATAATTAGACACAGCATTTGACCATTGGTTGACATTTCAGCATTGCTTACTTATGAACACATTCATGTTTATTTGAATCATTCAATGGGCTATTGATACCATGAATTACTGTTTTTGAAAGGTTTTCAAAATTCATTGGAAGGCACCATTTCAGAAATGTTGGGACATTTTTTTATTAAAAAACAAAACACATCCCAACAAAGCAGGCATTCAAATTTAGTGGATAAAAGTGTACAATTTCTCAGTTTAAACATTTGTTATGTTCTCTATTGTTTTATTGTGAATTAAATATTGGCTCATGCATGTGATTTTGTATAAGTCTGATAAGTCTTTGTTTTTTATTCTATTCACATTTGAATACAAATAATAATAAATTAAAAAATCCCAACATTTTTAAAATTCGAGTTGTAATTAACTTTTTATTTACTTTTTTTTTTAAGCCTAACTACTTTAAAACAATACATTTACTTGAAGAACCCCTTTGAGAATTTCAGATAACGAATTAATAATAATTAAGCAACACATTTGCCTGTACAACGTTTTTTGACTTTCATTAATGGTCACATGGGATGCTGGTAAACATTAAAATATCCCATTTAATATTAAATATTTTATTCTTTTTACTTTTTTTTTGCTCCATTAAAAAGGTTTTAGTTTTTATGATTTAATTATTAACTTTTTACTTCATGAACCCCTTTGGGAAACTTTGAAGTAACGTTTAATGCAATTTAGGTAACAACGTAATATCTTTTATTTCTAATTATATTTTTATATTTTAAAAAAAGGTAGTCTGATTACATAAAAAAAAAAGGGGGGGGGGGGGGGGGAGTATAATGTGATG
>JAUCMU010000043.1:21220066-21244202 GCA_032275025.1 Enteromius treurensis | reverse complement strand
AGGTGAAAGTCACCATAGCTTGTAGTATAGACTCCAACCCAACTTTGTAAATAGATTAACGGCGATATTTTTTTTATTGCGCGATAAGAGTCTCGCGTTAACGCCGGTAACGTCCCACCACAAATTTTTTTTTCAATGTCAGTTGGTATGAACCTGCTCCCTACCACGTGTAAATGGTTGGTAAAATATTCTGGGTTCTTTCTGGCAAATTAATGACACTGAATTTGAAGACACTGCCATAAAAGTTTTTTTTTTCTGATGGGTATATTAAAACAATTTAAAATCACACATATTTATAAATATCTGTGTGTGAGTGTGTATACACACGCGCATGAATAAGGCCCAATGTTTGAACTTTCACCATTAAGCTGAATAGACACAATTACAACAACAAAAAAAGGCCTTACAGTGAGTTTCTTTCTCTTGCCATAGGAGTTCCAGGGCTGGGGCTCCAAAATGAAGAGTCCACCTGGCCTCAGGTGCTTATATACCCTGTGGAAGAGCCGTTTGAGTCCTGCATCTCCCCAGTTCAGGTGGACCCATTTAGTCACACTCAAACACAGGATCACATCATATTCTTCCCTTTGCGTGTGCAGCAACATATCACTTTCCAGCACATAGTTCCCCTGCAAGTCAGACAGAGGATTATGAAACAAGACAGACAGGTGCTTTGTGACTAATAATAGTATTTGTAAATAAACACACACACACAAAAAGTTACCAAGCCACACCTATTTCATAAGATACCTCCAAGATGCTATATAGTGCAAGGTGGCTGCCATAGCAACGCTGTTTGGTCTCTAATTTGTTCAAAGTGTTTTAAATCACTGGACGATGCAGATGTTAAGGTGTCCTGGGTGGCTCTTACTGACCCTTGGCTTGGTTTAGTCCACGTCTACTTGTTTTAACATTCAACTTTTTAAGCTTCAGGCTTTAATGTTATTGGATAAGCATGTACTCATAAAAGCAAAATTAGCCAACAGATAAAAACCTACATCAGGCACCAGTTCTTCTTTAGATATGCTGCACAACTACTTTCTTGGTACCCGCCTGAAAATTATCATAACTTCTTGATACAAGTATGCGTTTTAAACAGCGTAGGCATTATAAAAGTCAAATTAAGAGCTAAAACTATGAACAGGCTTACATGTATCTGTTGTTTAGAGCAGAACATTTCTGGAATTCATTACTTATCACTGCTTAGCTATTATTATGTACTGCTGCCACGTCATTACGAATGCATGTTTAATGCATGAATATTTTATGTTGTATTGTAGAATTTATTGTATATCATTATGTACATTACACATGTATATAACACCTTATGCAATACAGATCGTTAGAAAGAAGCTTTACAGTTATTAACGGCGGCAAAATTAATCAATTATGAAACGAATTCGATTTCAGCTGAGAAGCAGCTCTACAGAAGACAATGGTGTTATTGTTCAGATCAATTCAGTTCAATGTTGACTATTTTTATACAGCAAAAAGATGAGAACAGAAGAAATACTTTACACAGCAATTTTATTGATCTTTGAAGCAAAACATTACTGTCCAGTGAACATGAATTCCAAAACACAAACCAAAAAAACTAAAAGGTCTTACCTTGATAAAGGTCACGTTGGCAGGGAAATTTCCAGGAGGGAGACTGTTTGTTATCATCTCAGGCAAAGGGGGGCCAGCTATGGGTCCTCTTGAGATCCGGAGCGAGACAGGGAATGAACGCTTTCCATTAGGGAGACCTGTCGATGGTTCATCTTCCATTTTCTCACTCGTTTCTCCCCGTTCGGCCTCTGTTGTTTTGTTCTCTATTTCTGCTTGATCAACTTCCATTCCTTTTTCGCCCATGCCTTCATTCCCTTCGTCCACATGCTTTGTTTTGTTCTCATCCTTCTCCTCTTTCACAACAAAACTCTCTTCGTCTTTCGCTCTCCTGTGACTCTTTTCTTCGACTAAATCCCCATCAATCCTCTCCTTGCCTTCCTCTCGATTTCCCTCCCCATTCTCCCCAGAACGACGGGCCTGCTGCGTATGAACCTCAGAGAGGTAGTGGCGTATATTCTGCCGAGCAGCATGTATCAGCGCTGCGTCGATATCCAAACCCACAATCCGTGCCGGTCGCCAATTTTTTGCGATTGATAGGGTCAGGTGGCCAGTGTTGCAACCCATGTCCAACACCTGCTTCCCCCTGAACCACCTGGGATCCATAACACGGATACGAGGATCCTCACTCAGCCCTGGGTTCCTATAACCGTAGTATTTGTTATAGTTTCCATACTGAAACTTCGTTTTAGTCTGTTGTGGGAGTTGGTTGCTGTTGTTCTGCGACCTCCAATAGTTTGGATGCTGTTGAGGCCTCTCAGCAGCTCCGCTACGAGAGCCCATACCTGGGGTGTGAGAGGGCTGAAAATGCCTTTCAGATCTCGGACCCCAATTTCTCATGCTATTTGAACTATCTGCATTCTCTAATCTGCTTCCAGCACGCCTGCGTTTGCGCTGCCTGCTTGATGGAGGGTTAATGGGGTTTGTGGCTGAAGGTGCAGTTGACGTGTCAGTGGTTTTCTCCTTTACCTCACCGCCATTTGTGGCTAAATTAGGCTTATTTGAACACTGAACCTCAAGAGTAGAGTCCAATAAGGGTTGGTCCTCAAGAACAAGTGTGTTTGTCACAGCGCCTGAGTGTGCATGCGTTGAGGGAAGCACTGTTGTTTCCTCATCTTGTCCTGCTGCACAGCCATTAGACTCCGGTAAATCCATCTGGGTGACTATTCCTTCACCTGAAACTCTTCCACCGCTCGCTCCATGGTGCTTGTTCCGATGTCTTCGCCTGCCTCCACCACTTTTCAGGGGAGACACCAACAGACTGCTGTCCCCTGCACTGGGGCAGTTGAGATTCAGGGGGTCTGTTATATCTCTGGGTATCAGGATCTCTACAGGGTCTCTGTTTTTGGATGGTAATGGCGAGGATTTGGGCGTCTCTGCATTGAGAGCCCGGTTCACCTCTTCATCCAAAAGGCTATTAAGGTTGAGTGGGTCAAAAATGTTCCCGCCCAGCAGGAAATTGGTTGGCAGGACGGACTCGCTCTCAGAGTTGGCACGTCGGCGTCGTTTACCATAACTGGGGTGTTTGAATCCAGCGCTCATTGTGTTGCGCCGCTTACTGATTTTCTGCTGTTGAGGTTTTGGCTGCTGGGTGCCATTTTGAGTTTCTGTAGATGATTCGAACCCAACAACTCCACTTTCACTCGGAGTATTGTTATCTGGCGTAGCGGTTTTCTCTCTGTGTTCCAGCGATGTCTCACTTCCTGCCTCTTCGCTGAGGTTTATAACTGTGGTGTACCCGGATGGATGGGGAGCGCTGGTATCATTGCTAGTAAGTTCTGAGTGCTGTTGGGAAGTGGGGTCTCTTTGCCCCTCACAAGATAAAACAGTTTCCTTTTCAAATGACATTTCGATCATGCTTCAGGTTGACTCTGGAGGAGACATGGATCTGAAACGAAAGCAACAAGCAATCATCCACAAAGCCAAATGCACATAAAATATATACCTACGCAAAACATAATGGGCTACTTTTTCCTGCTGTAGATCAAAGCCTAAAAGATCCAAATTAGCAATATACTAATATATCAGTCAGATCACAGCTGGCTATTTTGAGAGAAAAAAATAAATTGATAAACTGGAATGATTCTATGTAGTGTCTGGTATTCATGTTAATCTTGGGCAAATTACATTGTTTATTACAATTTTGCAATCTCACTTACTATTGTATTAAATATTTTAAAGAAAAGAAAGCAAGACAGGTGACTTCCAGGATTCCAAAAGAACACAAAACTAGATCAAAGCACAAAGTATCCAAGATGACTATTTTGATTCCCAACTGAATAACAGTTTGTGATTTCCTTTAAGATAACAATATTCAATAGAAGCATATGTATATACAAACATATATTTTAAACCATATAACGTTTATATAAAATCTTGTATAACTACCGTTATAAAAAGCTAATTACACTGAACAGAGGAAATGCCGTTTGCCCAAAATACATAGAACCTAAAGTTGCCTGAGGCTTTGGTGTCAGTTCCTGACAACATGCGTCAAGAGTGCATGAAGAAAGTAAGTGTTAGGTCAGCGTTCGCAAAACGTCCACCCACCTTCTCTGTCAGCGTGCCCGCCTCCTTGACACTGCTGTTATTATTGATATTTTGTTCAAACCCCGCCTCCAAGCGTCATCATGAATAATGTATAACACAGTAAAATCTGCACGAAGAAAACAGAAGAAAAAAACCGAAGAGATACCTAAACAGGCTCAGTGCAGTGCTCAACACACAGCCCGGGGCTCTAACTCTCCCCGCCCTCTCTTAAAGGTACACGGCCCAGTGCCTGCCTCCCTCTCCAGCGGACGAAAAAAAAAACACAACAGCCTGGTCAGTGTAGCGACTGCTGTCCTTGCACATCCTGCACTGAAAGCACCAGTACGCACAGCTGTCAGCTGACGTCAGGTTCACAATCAAAATAATACATTCAGAGGACACACCCCTTAAAATAAAGCTTAATGAAATACAAACGAACTTAGAATCTCGGCAAGCTGTGTGGAGACACTGTCTACAACGCTCGTTTTCTGCTTAATGTTATTTAAGCCCTATCTGATCAGCTAAACTACTGCGCTTACTCGACTGAACTTATTAATGAGCTGCAGAATCTCGCTGTGAGGAACGGGGCTTTCAGTGCTTTATATATCTCGAGCGCCTGATGACGTCGCGACAAGCAGCTGTACCGGCCAATAGTACAGGCGTGTTCTGGAGAACCTCGTTTCACTGCCCAATCATGAAATCTGTAAGGAGGGATTAGCCTAGATTCCGCTTTATAGGCGCCCTAAGTATGTGCCTGCTCATAAAAGTCGACGGTATTAAACTGGCTTCATCACTTCACGAATTGCGCGGTGACCTTGTTGAACCCCCAGTGAATGACCCATCTTTCAATGTATTGTATTATAATAGGAGAGTGGTTTTGTTCAAGTGTGCTTTGGGCTGTTGTTTATACACTGCACACTTCCTCACAGGCAAGCACGAGATGCCTCATAGCATTTCTAACATTTTTGATGGTTGATTGACAGCTAGTAACCTCAAATGCACACTCTGCAACTGCAGACTGGTTACTTAATTAGCACCAGCAGCTATACGTCCGCGATTGCTTGTATTTTAACTTAATTAAGCTATAAGCAGAAGATTCGTGGTTCCCGCCCCCGCGTGTGGTTGCTGTGCATGGCATATACAGTGACTGGGGTTTGTAGTCCTAGTGCACTTACTCGCGCACATTTCTGTAGTCCTCAACAACAACGTTTGTAAACGAAATAATAACTCCTATAATTGTTTTAACAACTCACGAACAACATTATAGACATTTACCATGACAAAAGTTTATCCTGCTCAAGTAGTAGATGCAATAGTCAGAAAAAGTTTAAATTAACTTGGACGTAGGCTATTTAAGATTTCCCGAAATTTTATAAGGTAAGTAATATATCACGCGAGTTGTAAAAAGACTCCTGTTTCTACAGTTGATGCTGCATTTTCCGTTTGAGCTTTGCAGGTGTATAAATGATAACAGTACGTCTCTTTGACCAGCAGAGGGCAAAAAAACGTTGTAAGACAGCTAGGCTCAAGTCTCTGCGTCATCTGTACACTAACAGATGATTTCTGCATATGAATTTATTGGTTAGTAATGTCATCCGGTGATAGAAGTGTCCTGCACCATGAGAGATACTAAGTATAAACTTTTTTTTTTTGCCTTACATGTTCTTAAAACATCCATATAATATGAAATAATATAAAATAATATGAGATAATGCTTTGTATTTAAATGTAGCCTATTTTAAAATGCAGCTTATTCTTGTGATGCAAAGATGAATTTTAAAGTGATCCTTCAGAAATCATTCTAATATTCTGATTTGCTTCTCAATTATCATCCTTTATCATTGGTACTCGGTTATTAATTCTTATTAATATTCTTAATACCAATGTTGTTTTTATGTATTTCTAATCTAAGTATAAGATAAGAGTAAAAGAGTATAAGATAATTCATTTATTTCCTGTAGTGAATACATATAAAATAAAGAAGTCATACAAATGAACAATATTATATAGATTTATTTAGTGAAAAAGTACAATTAATTTGCAATGTACAATAGGGAACAAATAAATATATATTTACACAATTTATATACAATAAGTCATGTGTGATTATCACAGAGCTCCTAATGTACACATGCCCAGGACACTCGCTTCCATGCCTTTTCCATGTGAATCCCAGCCTCTTTCACAAGCATCCTCAACTCTGATGGGAAGCTGTTGCTTTGAGTCAGTAAGTGTTTTGAGTTTTGCTCACCAGGGCCTCCACACAGTCTGTGGCTGGTTCTGGAACAAAGCTCTTCTCAGAGTCCGAGGTTGGCAGGAGGGAGATGAGCGAGTGGGGGAGCCCACCGAGACCTGAACATGAGGTCCTGAGGCTATAGGCAGAGCAGGGGCCGAGAGACTGAGAGAGGATGATGACGACAAAGATGAAGAGTCACTGGAAAGTGGAGAGATGGTGGGAGGGAAAGGGAAATGGCAGGGGACAGAGAGGTATGTGGGAGAGCTAGAGAAAGGAGGAGAGCTACTTGTGTAACAAGGAGAGGGTGGAGGAGAGAGGGAGTATGGAGGGGAGAGGTAGGGATGTGTCATGGCCTGTCCTGTGGGATGGAGCATGAAAGATTGCGGATACAAACTGTTGGTGTAGGAAAATGGCTCTGTGCTGGTTCTCATGGGTCCTATCGCATGGACATCCGTCCTGCATGTTAACTCCGCATTTGGGATCCATGGATGGTGGGTAGCTTGGCTGGAAACTCTACACTGGGAAAGAGTACTGCTGTAGGAGTCAAGGTGGTGACACAGGCCTTGAACGAAATTGTCTCGCTGGGAAGGCTCTACACAGTCGATGAAGCTGGCCAGGCGGGAGATACACTCCTTAAAACCGGCTTTGTAGATAGGATTGGAGGGCATCTGCTTCTGGACATTGATGGGCTTGGGGACTGAAGCAAAGGGTGTGTGGGATCTCCTCGAGAGCAGAGTCGGAGTGTTAGCATCATGTGGCTCTGAGTCTTTGTTAGAGTTGCCTGAGGTGGAGGGTTAGGGTTAAGGAGAGCAGAGCCATGAAGGTGCAAAAAACCCGAAGGAAAAGTAAAAAGTGAAATGTTCAAGTGGGATAGAATAACACAAGATGTTGATTTAGGGTTGTTATTGAAGGTTCATTCAAAGGAATGTTTAAAACCAGAATCAAGAAATTGAGAAAGATAAAGAATTTAAGCAGAGTTAAAGAAGAAGGATTTTAAGAGAAAACATGGGTTTAGTTTATTAATTGTCAAAATGAAAAGTCAGAGAGAGAGGAATACGGAGTTATTTTGGGTTAGATTGAGGAATTGCAAATAAAAAAAAACAGGAGGGGAGAGAGAAAGAGACAGACAAAATGGATTAGAATCATCAAACTTGGAGGCATTAGGTGTAACTCAAATCGATTAGCATTATCTAGAACTTTCACTAATAATAACCCCAAAATATAGGGATTCTATATAAATATTATAATAAAAATATATTATAAAAATTACTTAGGTATAGTCAGAAAACTTACCTTCGCTAGGCCTAGCTCTCGCAACTGTGGCTTTTGTCCGAATGTATTCAACAGTTAATTCCAGAATTTCAGCCTTCTCCAGTTTAGGGTTTTGAAGTCGCTGTAAAAGTGATTATTCATAATGTTACTGAAACATTTAATGTTTATTCATATAAAAAAGGGCAGAGGTGGGTTAAAAACTTGCTTTCTTACCGTGTCTAGAGTGTTATCCAGGAGAAGCGTTCGCAGCTCATCTAAACGCTGGTTAATCCGGTCTCTTCGTTTCTTCTCTATTACCGGTTTCAAGATCTAGACGAATCACACCACATAGCCTATTTAATTTACACTGAAAATTTTACTTTTATGCTAAAACTTCAGTGTGAATTCAAAAGAAACCCCATCTTAAAAAAACGAAATCTTTACTGGGCCTACATTATAAAAATGTATATTGAGAAATAATGCCTTTATCACAAAGAAACTATCCATTTAGGCTACTATACTCACTCTTTTCGTTGGTCGTCGACTTGCCATTTTTGGAGTAACCATGATCTGCTGAAAAAAACGTATATTCCCGTTGGTCTGTGTTTCTTAAGAAAATTCTTCTGCTGTGGTAAAGGCCCTCGCAAACTGTCGCTTTTATTGGGGATGCTGGCTTGTCATTGGCGAGGAGGTGTCAATGACGATTCTAACCATATGGTCGTATCCCCCTTATGCCTTTCTGCAGCACTCAATTGACCTTTTAATAAATTTCGAGATAAGAAACTATAAATCGATTAAGCTAACAGTTACCACACATTAAGTTCCAGTGAACTTATTTAACAAGAAAATTTAACAGTTATGGTGTGTCATATGTGAAGCTTTATTTGTGGATATATAAGAGATGATAGGCTATCTCAACTTTAGAAGTTTGTTTAGAATTACCAGTAATGTATAGAACGCTTATGAGTTTATGGACTAGTTTGTTCGTTTTATTGCGTCAATAAGCCATTTCAGTTTATTCTGAACGCAAACGTCTTGACACTCAGTTCAGCGACGCTCCTCCTGTTCACAGATCATGACCTCAAGACCACCAGATATAATAACCTATATTTGTCATTATCCAACAATTGTGTTAGTAGCCTACGTTCGAAAACAATGATGTTTATTTGTTATTATTATGTTATTCTTAACCTGTGTTTTAATTCACCACGATAAAAAAATATGCGTTTCATTCATATATAAATATATGTATATATATATATGATATATATTGTAGAAACCAAAACACCAGTTTTAGTACTATGGGAGACTTTAATTTTTTTCTCGTGGGAACAGAATAGTATGGCACGGCAGATGTGTAAAAACGAACACAGTCACACTAACACCACCAGACTAAAGTCCTTAAACATCTCAGAGACGCTTAGAATTTCCTTAGCCTCAATGCTCAACGATTTTCGTGCATTGCTTTCACACCTGAAGCGGGTCGACACTCAAATCGATGCAGAGCAAAAACGAATAAACACCAAATAAACATAGCTGACTGGTCTGAATTTAAATTGCGTATATACAGGTAGCCTTATTTTTATGCATATGCTACTGAAAGCCAACTATGTTCATAATTGTTGCAGCTTACTGTCCAATATTGTTCCGAGTTGTATTTCCACGGTGAGTGTTCCTTAACCAAAGACAAAAAAAAATAAAAAATTTAATAACGTCTACAAAATAAATATTTACCAATATTTTGCAAGAAGAAAATCAATTGATGCTACAAAACGCCAGTTGATAAGGAACAACAACGTCAAAAAAACCCAAAATGCTCTCCATAAATTGAAAATTGAGCATTTTGCAGAAATTATTGGTCATATGGTGCTTCACTTTTTGACCCCTGCATGGGCCTCATACCAACCCTAAGAAAAATCCCATGGGAAAGTTTAATGTTTGGTCAAGTAGAGTGGTGGCATACACACTCCTGCTCATAATTACATTAGTATATGATTCTTTTGACACGTTTGTTTAACAGTGAATTTGGCGTGAAGTCTCCTATGGACAAACGGTCGCGAGCTTTTCATTGTAATCAGAGCATGCCCAAGCACGGGGAGGGACAAGACATCGCTTGCGATGGGGGAGCTCAATTAGGCCTACAAATAAAAAACCCTAATACAAGCTTATAAATTGGCGTTAGTTCCTACCCGATGTCATGAACGTGAGTATAAAAAGCACGACAAATGAAAAACGAACGCTGGTGGTACTAATGCACAAAAATGAATTTTGGCATATGGGTAGGATTAAGGTTGTGAGGTGTCATATGTATCATATGCACGCGAAAACTGCATATTATATCCACGCCAACGTCCATTCTTGCAATACCCCGCATTTTCGTTTTTATATGGCATAATATTTGATCATTTTCATGAGACCGGATCAGTGCGATTTAGAGTGACAAAAGCTCAGTATTGTTCAAACGAAATGTCGGTCTTAAGATTAATTTTAAATAAGCTAACATGCAAAGGTCCCAGACGAATAAATCTTATAGGCGCATGTCACTTGTGTAACTTTCTAAAGGCGCCTATATTTTTACGAAGATCGGGCTATTAAGTTGTTTTGTAAGGAATATGCAAAGTTTCAGTAGTTTAGAATCATTTCACCTTTTTCAATGCAAGGTCATTAAGAAACCATGTTGGTTTCTTTCTGATAGCCTACGTCCGCACAGACTGATGGCCGTCGACCAGCCAAATGTAGCTACAACTTAGCGCACGCTCCCCGCTGGACCATTACTGAATAACAGAGCAAACGGGCACGTGGAAACTTTCAGCACCTGAGCGCCTGTTGCAAAGAGGTGTGAATTAGCCACGCTTTCAGACATGGTGTGAGCACGTGTCGTCTGAATGGACAAGCTGTTTTTTAGAGGGCAAGTAAACGCGATCGAAAAGTCTAGAACGATAGTCCACAAAACCGAACAGGTTGATGGAAGAGAAGCATTCAATTAGAATTCTTAAATGGAATTTAAGTGCTTCAGAGAATGGTCAGCTCAACAAGTTGAACTTGTTGTTAAATTCGTTAATACAGGGATTCATACTGGTGCTCAAAAACGGGATATTTCAGTTAGGCCTATAAAAGACAAAAAAATATATAGTTATTAGCCTTCTTCTATGTCGATAATGCGGTAGATTGTAGGCCCATCTCTGCTTTGAAGTCTCACTTACATCTTCCTACATAGCATATGTCAGTGGTTTCCCACTAGGGGGCCTCAGTAAACTTCCAATTGTCTTGCATGATGCTAAAGATCTGCCTTAGCTTTGCCTTAGTCATTTTGTTACGTACAAATCAATAATAACATAATGTCCACAATATAGTAGGTAAAATGTAGGTAACCTACTTAATAAAAACAAATTCAAGTGAATAAAAGTCTTTGAATATATGCTAGAGCAAGTGAAATGTTTGTCACTATTCATAAAAATTGTTGTAAACACCAGATTAGTGTTCTACAGAGCCTTTAATTAATATTAGTTTATATATATATTAATTGATAATATGTTGCTTTTACCTCATATAAACCACATTGTGTCTGTTATGTACTTTTATTCAAATCAGCATGACAAGGCTTTAACAAATATAACTGAATATAGATGTGAACAAATAAGACACAAAACAGATGTAATGTAGAGCAAGTTCCAGTAAAAAGTCAACTTTTGAATAAACAAAAATAACTTTTTTTTCATTTGCAGATTAGACATATTGGCCTAAATAGGCCTAAAAACGATTTAGGAGCTTTAATCTGTTTGAAAGGCTATGCCTATTGGTAGGTTTATTTATGAGATGCATACATTTCATTCTCCGAAATCAAACATAAATTTAAATAAATTGTTTACTATAATAATGAAGTACTGTAGAGTTATTTTTTTTATTGCTTTAATTTGAGGCACGGTTTACTGAGTGGGATTCCCGTGGGAAACTGTAACCAGTTCGTTTAGAAGTGAAAGAGCACACGTCCTTCTCTGCGTGAAGCTATTCTTGTTCTGGTTCTTTTGACACATCTTGTTAACACCAAACGTGTGTCAGTGAAACTGCGTTATGAAACACTTGTTTACTTCGGAGGTGTCAGATAGTTGTTATTTAAAGCGATATCGAATTATATTCTAGATCAAAAATATAATAGCCTATTTTCTATTAAAGAAGAGTGGTCGCTTGAAAGATTGTGAATTTGCCTTGGATGCTGAATAGGCCAAAGAAGCACGAGTCACCCTGAGTGGAATGTCAAACTTGTCAAACGTTTGATTTCATTTATTAAATTGAATTGGATGTATTTTGATTAAATTTGATTTTTACTTTTTCACATTTTCCAACGTAAAGGCTAACATTAAAAACACAATATCGCCTCACGCAACTGACATAGGCCTACATTAAAGAAAGAAAGAAAGAAAGACAATATATTTCTTTATTTGCATATACAATTCCATAAAGAACCTTTTAGCTGCATCCATATAAAACGTCTTTATATTTCACTGTTCTTGAGATGGATTAAAATGCCTACTGAAATTTTGAGGAACCCAAGTGGTTCCAAAATCAATATGAAACCCCCATTTGGAACGTTTATTTTTAAGAGACCTGCTTTAAATTTTTGTGTGCTTTCATGTGTAAATATTTTAAACTTGACAGAAGCCAAGAGGCAGGCTATTTGGCAGAGTGTTATGATGGGAACCAGCTATTAAGCACGCTCTCCCAGTAACACGGATCGCAGACACCTCACCTCAGCTCGTTTTATTACCTGTCAGAATTTGTACATTTTCTCTGGGCACAGAGAAGGTTCCCGGTTCCCACGCTTCACTCCACGAGAACTCAGTGCAGTCTGCGTTCACATATAGTCGTCATTTTCACCACTTTGGGGGTGTTTGCGATCAGCCATTTATAAATTGCCGTGCAGGTGGTGCATTTAATGTGATAGCCTATTGCGCAACCTGGAGCCCTGCAGACGTTTTACGTGGATTCTAAAGTTTCTAGACTGTCTGTGAAGTTTTTTTCCATGGCTTTTTCAGATTTTAGGCCCTACTCGGTGACTATCATTAGACCTAGTCTGCATTCACAAGGTGAAGATTAAAGCAAATGGCACGTGCAGGGTCATTATAATGTAAGGGCTGACGAGAAGTGTTTGCTCACATACAAATGAGAAAGGAGCAGACGAGACGGTCCTTCTAAGGATAGGCCTATAGCTCTTACGCTGATAGTTTTGACACTATAACGACAGCGCTGAATGCTAATCTGTTGACTGTACGTCATAAAGTAACTAGAAAATATCAGCATCATAATAAAAACGACAAAATTGTCACTGTGGACACAAATAAAGATAATTTAATTAATCAGGAATTTCCGCTAGGTTGGCTTCTTACTGTATAAAAGGCACTCTTGCCTTTTTCTTAAAGAAAATTTTCAAATGTTCCAAGGATAGACTAAGAATAATTCTGTTAGACTTTTTCTTCAGGGATGTCGCGCAAAGGGCATCCAAAGGTCGTGCAATTGTGTAAATATTTAAAATATCCCCCCATAACCAGGCAATCATCCCAGAAGTGCTATGATGGGAACAAGCTTCTAGCCACGCTCTCCCAGTAACACGAACAGAGGCCTTGTAACACGGGGCAACACCTCGGTCCTTTTTATTACGTGTCAGATTTTGTACATTATCAGCAGACCAAGAGAAGGTTCCCACGCCACTCTTCAGTAAACATGTGAAATGCAGCCTGCGTTCACATAAAGTCTCAATTTTCATCATCTCCATAGCATGAGTGTTTTGCCACGAACTTACTGCTTTACCTTGAGTAGCCTGTAGGATACAGAATGGAGATGAAGTCCATTCCTATATGATCACAGTTTGGCAAAACGTAGCCTTTCTCCAAATGTAATATCGGTATTATGAGTGGTTGTCTTGAGACATAAAATGGCATTATTATTATTGATTAGTCACCAAGACATATAAAGGATGCCAGCTGATTTGGGGGACCGAGTGTTTTCGCGTGCGTATGATATGCATACCCCACAACCCTAATCCTACCCATCGCGTAGCATATACACGCCAAAGTCCTTTTAGCGTATGAATACCACGCGTTTTCATTTTTTGTTTGGAGTACTATTTATACGCACATTCATGACATCGGGTAATCCAACAACCTTATAGCCAACTGTGCTGTTCACAAAACAAACTGCCATAAAAAAAGCTTACGACTAAACGCGTTCTATCGTGCTAAATCAATCCTTCCAGCTTCGAGGGCGTTAATTTTCCAACAAAAAGAGGAGAGGTATCTTCTGAAAATTAATGAACAAGAGCCTATTTAAATAGTGACTTCAGTGCCTTGAATAATCAAGAAACCAGACTGTGTGCTTTCATATGCACACGTGGAAGTTCTCGAGTGTGAAGTTGCCACGCGGCACGCGCCTTTCCTGAATTATAAAGAGGTGTGAGCACACGTTTCCTTGCGACCCCCTAATGATTCACACCCATATGCTACAATGCTTTTGAGCAAAACAACTTATTAGCCTATAAACAAGTGCATTCGCAAAACTTGCACTATGAAAATTCAATTGGTTCATTTTTATATCAGGCATGGTGTGTATACACTTGCCCCCTTTCCCCTTCTTGATTTTATTCCTTTTAAATAAGGCGCTTTATGGTTACCAATAAACACAGTCCTGTCGTGCGTCAATTAAATTACTAAAACCATCGTAAACATAAAAAATAAAATCACTGTAACACAAGCTTTATTTTTTTTGTTAAGTTACTGTTTCAAGCTGCTTTAAAATCGTGGCATATGTAGTTCTATTGGGAACTTTCAAAAGTAAAAACTTAAATTACGAAGCTGACGCACAGCTACATATAATGCAACCGTGGAAAAAAGACTTTGAAAAGTAAAAGAAAGTAGCTAGTCTACTTTTCTTTTTGTTATTCCAATGGCATGCCTGGACAGCGGCGCGTGGTCTATTGATATGCACATTTACTGGTTTTCTTATACACACGTGCCCACGGAAGTGTGGGTGTCAGTGAGCGTGTACCATCAGTTCTTTTGATCTAAGGCTGCCCTGAATGTCTCAGTGTATATTACATATTAGCCAACTACAGTCAACTGCACAAATGTAATTGGAAAAAATAAGTATGCTTGGCCAATTCCTAATAAATATGTCAGCCCACTATAACACGGTAGCCCGAATACAAACACAGTTTAATGAACTCCATGCAGTGTTTGAACTTCTGTGCGTCTTTAATATTAAGTGGTTAAAACATATGAGTTTAACTATTATAATGTCTTTTTCTATTAGCCTATACCCTATATCTTTTTTGTATTTTGTTCTTAAGTTTGTAGCTGGGAACAAACATTGCGTTAGAGCACTGCGCTTTTATGATTGGTCTGTGACTGAGAGTGGGCGCGGCTTGTCAACCACGCCAAACGCCTATAAATAGGGCGCTCAGCTTCAGCCTGGCATCTCACATTTGTCTGCGCACATCGAAGAGATTACTTTTCCAGAATACCTAAAAGAAGAAAACTTGGAGCTTTAAAGGATATATTATATCATCTCTGATATATACTGCTGTTTGGAGTATACGTGCAATGAAAATCCTCAGAGACACTGAGACCGTTAAAATGGACAGAAAGGTAAATATACATAGGCTATATTTTTTCTGTGAATTTTAACAAACAGAATGACATGTGCATTTTAATATAACTTGACCTGTGCACTGATGTTGATCCCTTGTGTTTCCTGCAGCTGTTAAAACCTCAGGTAGAAAGACGAAGAAGAGAAAGGATGAATCAGAGTCTGGAGAACCTGAGAATGCTGCTTCTGCAAGGCCCTGAGCACAATGTAAGCGAACCACACTTTTTATTTTCTCAGCATAATGTCATCTTTTCATTTTAGATCTGTGTTCTCAGCTAAGTTTGTATTTCTAAAATTTCCATTCAAATTTTTGCAGAGTCCCACTCAAAGGAGAATAGAGAAAGCAGAGATCTTGGAATGCACCGTCCTGTTTTTGCAAAAATCTGTCGCTCAGGCCAAGAAAGCAAAAGTTGTGGAAGAAGGAAAGAAGTGTCAGTTCATGGATGGCTTTTCATCCTGTCTTCAGAAAGCAACCCGCTTTCTGTCAGATGAAGGTAAGGCCCGTGGACTAGAAGGTTCAGTAACCGCCATACTGTGTCAGCGTCTGTCCCAGCCTTGCGTGTCGACCAACATCCGACTGCCTGCCAGAATCCAGAACTCGCCCAGAATGCAGGTTCCAGATTCAAATTCACAGCATCATCTGCACCAGAGCTCTGTCTGCAAACAAGGACTTCCAACAGCTTGCAGGAACATTGTGCCATACCCGAACAGGATTCCATTCAGAAGCACAGACTCCAACACAATGCATTCGACAGCCCCAGCAACATCTCAGCACCAGACAGTCAGCCAGACAGTCTGGAGGCCTTGGCCTTAAGAGAAATTAAAAGACATTTACAGAGAAATGGACTCAAAATACTGGGCTTGTGTAATCATTAAACATGTTTCATCTCTTCTAAATTATAGGCTTCAGAGAGACATGTTTATTTCCGAAGAAAACGGTTTTGTTTTTTTATCATCTAACATCATGTTAGAAATGTAAAATGTGTAAATAGTGTATGATAAATTATGCAATATATTTTTACACAGATTTTTTTTTCTTTTTTGCATGATCTGTACTGGGTGTATGATCATTTGTAATACATAGCTGATGTATGTCTTTATCTATTTTGCACATTTATTTATTCATGACATTCCCTTTTTATAATTGTATATTTGGGGGATTAAAACATACATTCCATCATTAAAATGTAAAATTGAAATATTCTTGTGTATTTGTTTATTAGAATTTAAATACATATTAATCGTTGATTTCATGAAGATTTGAGATTTAACATTTAAGATCGCCTTCAGCACGCGCCCAACATTTACAGTCCACTTTGATCATCAAACCCTTTGAAATGCGCACGACCAAATGTGACGCTCAAGTGTCACTCCTCGAGGCGCCAAATAGCTGGCACACTTCCACACGACTTCTGTTCTGGCACCTCCGGTTCCTCTGCTCATTTGTCTGCTCATGCTTATAAATAAAAAAGTGCGAAAAGCCGCCACGTGCCTTGGCACCTTGGAGACATCCGCCTAAACAAAGACATGCCGTAGCCATAACTCCCCCATCTCATGAAAGTGCGTTTCAGAAGCACGATTACCTTATGTTACGATTTGGCCTACTATTTATACGCAGAAATGGACTTTGGCGTACTATTTATACGCAGCTTTGAGTAACTTAAGACTATGGGCTACATTATGTCTCAGATCACATTTTTTACATTTGACATAATCCAATGGGTGGCATTTTTTTATGTGCAGGAACATAGTCCACAGCTAATGAGAACATTTGTGCGTGCATGGAAATAAAAAAAGAAGAATTATATATCTATAGTTTGGACATATTTACTCTCGTGTTGACTATAGTGCAACTTAAAAATCTGGGATAATTTTATTCCGCTTAACTGTTTTTTTGAACTCTTGGGAAAAGACTGCTAGACATCAGAGACATGCTAATGATGACAAAAGGCTAAACTGTTACCTGGTTTAACACGTCGTGGGCTCACACTTTTGTCTGGCAAGTGTCAAGACCACATGACTCAACGACTGGCACGCGCATTTCCATCCGTTTGAATCAGACAAGCGTGAATTTCTTTACGCAATAAAACCGTATTGTGGCCAGGGAATAAGGGTCAGATGTCTTTCCCACGCTTCAACCTTTCAGGTCGTTAGTAGTTTTCCCCCCAGTAAAAGAAAAAAAAAGAATTGGAATATAAGGCTCTCAATAAGGCTAATTTTGAAAATATACCTTAGTCGCTCTTGAGAAGTGGGACAAAACAGGGTCCAAAATTGAAAACAAAAATAAAAGACAAAAGAAACTACATTTATGAATCATATACTGAGCAATGCTTTAATTCAATCTCCCAACTTTTAACAAAATGTGTTTTTTACCTTGGACTTTGTAAATGTGATTTATCTTTAACAGCATTCAACAACATTCCAAAGCACATTTGTCATGTTAGCAGTATGATTACACTTTCACATGTGTCCAACAATTCCACAACAAATATAAAATATCACAGTGAAATATTAACAAAATATTTGTGGTGACAAAAGCCTGAATTATAGTCATTTAACTATCAAATACACGAAATCAATAAATTACTGTATTGAAACAAACAGTGAGTGTGTTATTATTCAAGTCATATTTAAATATTTGTATATAGCCTATCATAAGAACACAAAATCTTCAACATCAAATTGTAAGTAATGTCTGACAGCGTACACAAAATGTGTGGAAACAATTTCGAAACCTTATGAAACATTTATGTCACTGAAAAACAACCTCGCTTTGATATGAGATATTATTAAGTGTTGCTTTTCATAAAACCATGTCTTTTTCATCATAATAAAACATTTGTATTAATTTTAAAGCATATGAATGATTGAACCCTTCACTGTTTTAAATGTTGTGAGAGGACAATAAGAGTTGCATAGATGTGGTATAATAATGAGATGGGACAACTGCATTATATGCATTTTATTGTCAATCCCTCATCACATTTAAATTTTAAAATATTTAGCAGTTACACTTGCTGGACCTGTTTTGTCCCGCGTCTCAAGATACTAATGCTTAATTGTGCAATTGATATTGAAGAATTAAGATATGCTCAATGTTGTTTTTCCTGATTTGGAGGAATTTCTTATTCTCAAAATGTATGATGAATGGCTTGTATTCCTCAAAAGTCGTTTTGGATAAAAGAGTCTGCTGAATGAATAAATGTAAAAAAGGACAGCAGCAGACAGCTTCAGAAATCTAAACAATCTTTAGAAATCATCACTGGCATTGCAAACCATTAACTGGTTATCTATTTTACTTTTCTTTCTTTCTTTTTTTTTTTGCAATTAAAAAGTGAATAAATAAACGTAACTACAATTTATTATGTACATTAATGAGACCCATACATAAATGTCTAAATTTAAAATTGACGTTTATTGATGTTTGCAGATTGAATATTTAAAGTGGTCTCATCATATAATATTACTAAAGATTATTAGCTATTAATAACATGGTGTTCTATTCTAAAAAATGAACAAAGTAACATAAGTTTGTGGCATTTACAAACTTATACAGTTAGATAAGATGATAAATAACAGCAAAATAGTTAGCATAAGTAAAATAGAGAGGCCTTATGTAGAGGATTTATGGCCAAAATATGTGTAAAAATCATATTAGGAATCCAAAACTATATTACTTTTGCACACATACATTTTCAAGGCATTTAAGCCTCTCTTTGCATTTTTTAAATAAGATTTCATTTAATCTAGGGTAGCGACAATTCAAATCTTTTTAGCACAGTGTAATTTGGGATGCACATCTTCACTCTGAAACCTCAAAACAATAGTTAACTGAGTAACGTGTTCACACCTTCATCAATACCATAATGCATGACATTCATTAATACCTAGTTTTAATACCAAATTATGATGAAACATGCTACATGACTGTTTACTTAATTGTATAAAGTTTTAGTTTTATGACATCTGTTGCTTTAACTGAAAATTAATTTTAATTTTAAGTTAAGTTAAGTTACAATATGCTTTTCTGGATCAAGAGAATAAATGCTGAAATTAAGTGCCATTTTATTTGTTTTTGATTAAAGGGCAATACCTGCTACTTTTATGTTCTGTGTTTTACCATTTTGCTGAAGAGTAAAGCTTGTGGTTAACTTGTGTATGAAGCTTATATGACTAAAGTCTTTCTAATGAATGATGCTGAATTCAGTGAGCAATACTAATGTCAGTGCTGTGTAACTTTTTACTACACCATTGTAAACTTCTGCTAGCTTAAAAAAACTCTTTTAAAATGTACATAACATTAAAAAGATTATATTAATATTACTATTATTAGTTCAGTAATGTAACAACAAATATAAGGTAAACCTTTTAAAAGGTTGTTTGAAGACAGGGTCAATAAGCTGGTGAATCGGGAGAAGGAAAATCTGAAAAAGTAAAATCTAAAGAATGTGTCTGTTTTAACACCAATACATCTTAAATACAGGTATTTATATCAAACAGTAAAGGTAGGATGCAATTCATTTCAAGTTCAGACGAAACAAAAAAAAATTACGTAAATATATGTAAATATGACATGAGTTCGAGCATAAATTCAGCTGTTACTCTCTCAACACATCTTCAAAAATACAATCCGACCACAACCCTGCATTATCACGAGAGCAATAACAGTGTAAGCTAAAATATTGCAAATTAAGCATGTTATGTTTAATTATTTTATACTTTATTTTTACACAGTTAATGGCTTATTTCTATCATGAGATTATGGGCAGAGTGGACCTTGGCCATGGCCATAGACAAGGTTGCCAGGTCTGCATATCAAAACCAGCCCAGTGGGTACTCAAAACAAGAACAATGGGGGGAAAGAGCTATCAAAATTTCTCCACATTCATGTTCCGGCAGGTCAAAACCTCCTTCCAAGGGGTTCAACCTTGCACCAGAAACCAATTCTGTTTCAGTGCGCGAGGTGTTTTGCTTCAAAAAAAACAAAAAACCAAACACAACCAAATGGTCCAGCTCCCCGGACATACATCTGCTCGGTCCTAGCTCCATTCCCATGACTCTCTGCCCTGGCCTTCTGTCCACATACCTCCCTTATCCAAAGGGCAGAGAGTCTGAGCAGCAGTGTGTCTGCAAAGCTGAATCTTCTCTATATTTTAGTTTCTCCACTCTCTCTTCTTTTCTTTTTTTTTTGTCTCTCCTCTTCCTTTCACTTCCTGCCTCGTCTGTCCTTACCAGCAGGTATCAAGGTTGCGATGTCGGGCCCTTCACTGGTGGAGAGGGAGTGTGCATAGTCTTGATGGTAGTTTCCCAGAAGAGCAGCAGTGTTGACAGCGAACACTTGCCTTGAAAGGTACTTCAGGAGAAGTGGGCAAAACAGGCACCTCACGGCGGTATTACAGTGTTTTAATACCCCTAGTGAGCAGGCCAAAGGGAACAGTGGTAAGGAAGAGAAGGGAGGGAGAAACCTTGGGAGGAACCAAGACTCAGCAGCTGGGACCCATCCTCTTCTGGCCAACACATATAGAGAAAACTGCATATTTTGTAATTAATACAAAACTGCCCCATGTGGAATATGTGTCAAAATAAACTTGACTCTATATACAGGGCTTAATTTTTTACTTGTTGCATCAGTTCATTGTATCAATCAAGAAGTGGCTGAAGAGCAGGTAATTGTTACATGGACTCGAAACTAATGAAATGCTATACATAACGACCTCAGGGTTAAAAGGATAGTTAACCTGAAAATAACAATTTACCCATGATTTACTCATGTCAACCCCTTGGAAAATTAAATAAATAATTTAGACTTTAAAAATGTAAGGCTAAAGACTTAAGACTAAAGATATACAGTAAAAATTATGCTAATCTATGTGCAAATATCCTAACACATACAACAAACAAGTGCACAGAAGATAGACAAGACAAACAACTACATACAACTACAAGCCTTACTGGGACGACCATGACAGTTTGGTGCATAAATAATGATATAGAATGGATGGGGAACAGAGATGGACAATGTATCAAAAGAAAGGTTACAGAGGTATAAATATGAGTACAGATTGAGATGATAATGACAAAAAGTGATGATGAAAAAAGTGACATGTGCGTGCAAAAAGTGATGTGTGTGTAAAAGAGCATTTTTAGTATGTTTGTATATGTATGACTGTGTCTGATTATGTCCAGCATAGTCTAGGTTGCTGTCCGTGTATGTGTGTGTGTGTGTGTGTGTGTGCGCATGTGTAGCCAGGTCAGCTCAGTACTCTGTTGAGATACCTGATTGCCTGAGGGAAGAAACTGTTCAACAGTCTAGTTGTGCGGGCCAGAATGCTACTGTACCTCTTTCTGGATGGCAGGAGGGTGAAGAGTGTGTGTGAGGGGTGGGTGGGATCATCCACAATGCTGTTGGCTTTGCGGATGCAGCGTGTGGAGTAAACGTCTGTGATAGAGGGAAGAGAGACTCTGATGATCTTTCCAGCTGTCCTCACTATGCGCTGAAGGGTCTTGCCATCCGAGACCGTGCAATTCTCAAACCAGACAGTGATGCAGCTGCTCAGGATACTCTCGATGGTCCCTCTGTAGAAGGTGGTCAGTATGGGAGGTGGAAGATGAGCCTTCCTCAGCTTTTGCTAAAAGTAAAGATGCTGCTGGGCTTTCCTGGTGATGGAGCTGGTGTTTAGTGACCAATTTAGGTCCCCCATCAAATGAACACCAAGGAATTTGGTGGCCTTGACGACCTCCACGATGGACCCATCAATGTCGTGTCGTCAGCGAACTTTCTGCTTTATTTTATTAATAAACTTTATTCTGCTGGCTGGAGACGAGACGCCAAAGTGCCTTACCTTGCTTCTCCATATGGAGACAGTTACTGATTTTGAAAAAGTATTCAGCCCCTAAATTGCACATGATCTGCCAAGAGCAAACGTAACTACCACATTCATCAACCCACTTGGAAAGAAAAAAGGATGAGAACAAAAAGCAGATGTAGCAGACGGTTGTGTGAAGAGAGATCTCAGACTGCTGTCCTCAGTTGACTTCCCACAATGTGACAATCACTGGACTGGGTGGGAAAAAAATCTTGCAAAATTTCATGAGCGATATAACAAGTGCCACTGAGTAAGATATTTCATTGACTCATGGATATTTTTTATGCCTAAAAATAAACAATTATGTCATCATGACATTACAAACCTGTATTACACCTGAAACAAAAAAGTTATTTTGCAGAATGTTCAAGCTGCTCTTTTGCATACAATTTAAGTAAACGGTGATTCAAGCCACAAAAAAGACAACTAATACAACATCCAAAAACAGTCCAAACAAGTTATGCACAATATTACATGTAAAATTTTTTTTAGTTATTTGTTGAAAATCTTTTTCTCTGCTGCAGACCTCAACTTTAAAAGGTCAATGTAAATAGATGATATAAATTAATTCATACTGCATTTTAATTTTTTATTCAACCAGTTATACAGTTTTCACTTATGAGTGATGAAACAGGTGAAAACGTCTCAGGGTTACCTATGTAACCCTAGCTCCTTGAAGGAACGCTATGGGAATGCCTACAGCATGATCACGCTCTGAATCTGCTGTGGAATCCGTCCAATGTAAGGGCGAGACATCATAGGCAGGTGACGTCAGAGACCAGGAAGCTTAAAAGCATGTGTGGAAAAGCCAAAGTCAGTCCTCAGACAAGAAGCAAGAACCAGCAGGGACGCCGGGGGTGTGGCAAGAGATGCAGTGTCTCGTTCCCTGCGCCGAAACGCTATGGGAACGAGATACAGTAGGTGGACAAACAAAATGTCCACTGACGCCGCGTGTACCACCGGATCCAAGTCCCGGATTTAATTCAGTTGGGTGTTAAAGTCGTTCATGAAAATACCACCAGGTGGCGCAAAGTTTCCAAACTGACTACAATTTTGTTTTGTTAAATAGAGATAAAACAACCATAAAAAAACAATAACAACATTATCCATTTGCATGGCTTTATTATACAATCCAGCAGTGTTCTAAGGACAAAACACAGTAAATCCAGTAGAGTAGTCAGAAAGCAGACAGAGTTCAATGAGGCAGGCAGCAAGGGTCATACACGAGATAAACCAAATCAAACACAAATAATGCAATACCAGGGAGAATGCTCGCCACTCCTCGGTGTCAAGGTCTACCACAAGGACCAGTGGCCGGTTTCTCCGGGTGGTCCTGATGGAACGAGGTGGTCAAAGAAGGATCTAGAATATCCTTGGCCGCTATCAAAGACCTCTCCTCGGGACCATACCCCTCCCAATCCACAAGATATTGTAGAACACCTCCTTGACGCCGCAAATCCAGGATCTGGTTCACCTGGTATATGTCCTCTCCATCAGGTACCAAGGGAGGGGTCTCAGCTGGAGCAGCCTCGTTCTGGTCCCCCTCTCCTCCAGGATCTGCAGCGGGCTTTAACAGAGAGACATGGAAAGTGGGTGAGGTACGGTAATTTGAGGGTAATTGTAATCGAAAAGAAACAGGAGTGATTTGTTTTATGATTTTGAATGGGCCCACGTACCTCGGGTTGAGTTTTCTGCAGGGAAGTCTGAGGCGAAGATCCCAAGATGACAGCCACACCCACTGGCCGACCTGGTACTGAGGAGCCTCCCTTCGTAGCCAATTGGCCTGGCGAGTGACACGTTGGACTGCTCTCCGCAGGTTTGTGTGAGTGGTGTCCCAACGCCTAGCACCAAATTTCCAGTTCATTTTAAACACATGTTAGATTGTGTAAGGTAAGTGAGTAAGTAAGTGTGTGTGTGTGCATCTGGATCCAGTGATTTGTCCACGGAGCTCATCTAGGTGTTCCGATGAAGATCATCTCTTTGTGCTGGTACACCATCTGATCTGGATACGGAC
>JAUCMU010000043.1:21199875-21218204 GCA_032275025.1 Enteromius treurensis | reverse complement strand
GCTGCTGTTTTTCCCCACCTGTAAGTCGCTTTGGATAAAAGCGTCTGCTAAATGAATAAATGTAAAATGTAAATGTAAAAATGGTTTTCAATTATTGAAATTACTAGACTATTCATTATGTTTCATGTCTTATACCTGACTTTTATATTCTACTGCAAATGTAATGGTGTTTTATTGTTAATAAAGGGTTATTCGTTTAAGAAAACACCCACACACAGTTCCTAAAGCCATGATAAGCGGTGTGTGTTGAAAATGATCAATCACAAGAGCGGAGAAATCTGATTCCCGCCTTCAAAGCCTCAAAAGTGTACTTGACGAGCAAGGGCTCAGCAGCTGAGAGAGCGCGTTTTTTTGCACACGCATATTGTGTTGTGTGCTCTGGCGATGCAGAAAGGCTCAATCACGAGAATGGTTCTCTGCGCGCCTTTAGTTAAACATGTCAGTTACAAAATAATTTCTACTTTGGATTTTAAACTGCGCGGCTCTATTGGAAGTAAAGATCTTACGCGCTAAAATCGCGCTTTATATAAACTGTCACTAAGCCTTTGGGAACACAAACACAAAATTAAAATCAGGAACACAGCGCCCTGGATGTCAGTGGATGGCGCGCACGGTCTACGAACGCGGGACGCTCAGCTTCAACGATTTAAAATGGCTCAAATCCACTTTAAGTTTAAAATAATAAAATGAGGGAAATTAACGTTGGGGGAACGATTCCTGCAAAGCATGTAGTTAATTTAAATCAGACTCTGACCAATAGTAGTCTTTTAACAGAACACCATCCTTTTAGTGCTTTTAATATAAATAAGAAAACCACATGAAACTAGTGAAAATTGATCCTTTTAATATATGGCGACACGCATTGAAAGTTTTAGAGTTTTCTAATTCACATTTAGGAATTATGTCAGCATATCTTTTGAAAAAGGACCGGACGGTTAAATGAGCCTCTTCCAAGCGAATGGAAAACGTGCGACGCACCATTGTCCCCCCCCCCTACGGAACACGTGCAGATTGTCATTTAATGGCGATTTCATGTTAATTTCAACTGGAAAAATACAGACACAAGTCACCACAAATTAAAGAACACCTCGAATAAAAACCAGAGATTTAATTTTTTTTTACATTTTTTTTATTAAAACGTTTATGAAAAGTACAGGAAGAAACATTCTTGGTCTAGTTCATGTGAAAAATAGGGTTGGTATACCAAGTGTAAAGAATTCTAAAAGCGTTTCTACTTATTTAACAATACAACCAAACACAAATTACAGCACCTACACCAATTCCTGTTGAGGCAAAAACCAGCATTCCCAGAACTTCAGAAGACGGCTTTACTTCCCGAAACCTATGAAATAAGAGCAAGTTGAAGTTACAAAACAATTAAAGAAACAAAGCACGCGCCAAAGTCAAATACGCAATGTTAATACAACACAGCCAACGGATGCTAGCATAAAAATGAATCCGAGAGAAAACGTGTTCCAGTGATTGAGGATAGAACCAGCTGATGGGAAACATGCTGGTACCGAAGACATAGCACTGGCTCCATTATTCCTCCACACATACATACAAGGGTACGAAACAACCACGAGTATGCCAAGAAGGAGGGTTGTACTCGAACGAAAACACAAAAGAGGTACTTTAATGACCCTAACTCACTCAAAACAAACTACGCGTTATATAAATATTTAAACATCCATTCATCTCTGAAAAAGATTTTGTGCTTCACATACCATCCAACATGCTTCCACAAGCAGTAGCAGAAAACAGAGACAGAAGTATGGCCGCCAGCCTTTTTTATATTAGCTGTGTCGTCATTTTAGCGTCACGTGAAGACATCCAATCAACTGACGACTTTAAGTGACGACGGAGGGGCACCAATTATGTGTTAAAAGTCCCAGGTATTTCCTCCAGGCTTAATTTACAAGAACTACTAACTCTAATACCTAAACCAAAAAAAGACATTACTTTGATAGACAGTTGGCGACCTATCTGTCTGCTTAACAATGATTATAAAATATCTGCTTGGATTCTAGCTAAAAGACTTAAAAGTGTTTCAAACTGTTATTGACGAAACTCAGTCAGGATTTATGCAAAAAAGACATAGCTAACAATATTCGACTTGTTCTAGATTTATTAGATTATTCTGAATTAGTTAATGATGATAGTTTGATTCTCTTTTTTAGAATTTAACAAAGCATTTGACTCTCTCAATCATGAATTTATCTTTTTATCTCTCAAAAAGCTTGGATTTGGTCATACATTCTGAAAAGGTATAATAACTCTCTATAATAACTGCTCTATCAATCTTAAGGGGGGTACCTCTCCTAGATTTCAGCTGTCAAGAGGGTTGACAGGGTTCAGGGTTGCCCTGTCTCGCCTTATTTCTTATAGCTGTACAATTTCTTTCCACCTTTCAAGTAGTGATCTTCGGGGTATTGCTGTTGCCAATAAGCATATAATTATCAGTCAGCTAGCTGATGACACCACTTTGTTTCTTAAAGATAAATCACAAATTCCAGTCGCTATTGAACTAATAAATTGTTTTTGTAAATCTTCTGCTTTAAAACTAAATCTTAATAAATGTGAATTGTTAGCTATCAAAACTTGTTCCTCTCCTTCTCTTTAGTATCCCAGCTAAGTCACCGGTGACTGTATATGTTAGGATGTTAAAGTCAGATGCAGATTGAACTTTGATCCAGTGGTTGAAAAAGCTAAACGGAAGCTCAATTCATGGTTACAGAGAGATTTATTCATAAGAGTCCGAACTCTTATTGCTAAAGCCGAGGGTATTTCAAGAATGACTTACCCTGCTCTTTCTTTATATGTAGATTAACCTGTAACCAGGTTAGCATAAATTGGTTAAAGCAGGATTTAACAAATCCTAATTCATTTTGGAATATTCTTTTTTTATTTTATTTTTTCTTAGGTTGGAGGTCTTCCTTTCTTGTTTTATGTAATTACAATATTGCTAAATTTCCCCTTAAATTATCAAATTTTCACAAACAAGTGCTTTTGGCGTGGCATCTGATTTATAAACATACATTTAGTCCTCACAAATATTTCATTTGGAATAATGGTGGTATTCTTTATAAAAAATAAATCTTAGTTTTTTACAAGTTGGATTAATAGCACTATTATTCTAGTTTCTTAAACTCTGATGGTTATTTATATTCTTATTCTGAGTTTTTGTATAAATACAATTTTCCTGTCACTCCACGCGAGTTAGCCATTGTAATGGATGCCATTCCGAGAGTGGCCATAGCTCTTTTTAAAGGCTCTGTTAGATCCCTGTTTATTAACGATTCATCCTTTTGATACTGGGATTGGGGAGGTTTGTTTTTTATCCCCTCCTTTTGGTCAGAACAAAAGAATCAGACAATTGTTTCAGGCTGAGATAACTTCTCTTCCATATATTATGGCCCACTGGAGTGGTACGAAAACATTCCATGGAAGAAAGTGCGGTCTTTGTCATCCAAATATTTAATAACTCAAAAGGTAAAGGATGTTTCTTATAAATCACTTAATCTTTTTTACCCTGTAAATCTTTACATGAAAAATTTTTTTTTCCAGATATTGATTCTTTATGCTCATTTTGTGGGTCTGAGGATGAATCTATGTCCTTTTTTGGGAATGTACATGTACTAATTTATTTTGGAAGGATTTTTGTACTTTTGTAAATGCTTTTTCGACACAGAGTTTCTTTTTTTTTGTTTAAAGATGACTTATTTGGTTGTCATAATTATACAAAAGAAGGAAAGGACAAATCTGTTTTTTTATAAATTTGCTTATTTTACTTGCAAAATTATTTTTGCACAAATGTAAGTTTCAAGGTGCTAAGCCTTACTGTCCTATTGTCTGTAAGCCCCTTTAACTTTATATTGACATTCTTCTTTTGTCCAACAATTCCAAAGCCCTTAAAACTTAAAAAAGTCCAGTATTTTATAAAAAAGAATGATGTAATAATGCTCAGTTATTCGTTAATTATTATTCTTACTAAACAGTTTATTACGTACAACAGTTTGCATTGTTTTTTATGCTCTAGCAAGCAAATAGATACTTTAAAATCTATGATTTGAATGCCCTTGTGTACTATTAACTCATAGTTGATGTAGACCCTGTTTGTTTTACTGTAAACACTGATACATGAACATAAAAGTAGTAGAAAACAGAAAACTGGTGAAACTGACACCAACAATTACTAAACGATTAGGCTAAATAAAATAGATAATTATGTAACCACAAACGCCTGTAGCTGGTCCATCATGAGAAGCGATGAATAAAGTAACTGGTATCACATGACACAACTAAAACGAAAGTTTGTGGTTTAATTCTGACCTGAAAGTTATCAATTTCGTGTCTATTCTATAAGTTTATTAATGCTATTTTGATCCAGACCACTGCCTACCTATGGCGCGAAAATGTTTTATTTTTTTACTTTTTTGCGATGAATTAGTTGCTCTAGCATGCCATTTGTAAATGAAAGCATATGCATTTTTTTTGCAATTGACGCCATAAAAGCTGAAAATATACACGCATATTTATTTTTTCTTAAAAAGGGCCACGTGTACGCACATTTGAAGTGACTGGACGCGCGCGGAGGGCAAAGTTCACACGGAGGCAAGATGGCGGCTTCCTGTGACAGGTATTGTATTGCTCAGGCAGGGTAATAGGATTATGTGTAAATAAAATCGAAGACTCAGCTATTCGAAAAGCTTTTTTAGCTTTAGACATTCGGTATGCTCATTTAATACATAAATGGCCTCACAGCCTATCCCTCACGGTGTCAAAGATATTTTCTAAATTTGCCTCACAAAAGAGAAACGTTACTGTTGCGGTACAATGGAATAGTAAATGGCATAATACAAAAAAGTTCCCATAATCACGTACACTCGTGTTTATTTGGTAGTAAATAGCTTGATTAATAGTGTGTGCACTGGTTTTTGTCTTGTACATTTTGTGTAGTAACGTTATGTGGTATTTTCTTTCAGTTTGTTGCCGCTGATTCTGTTGTTGTCTCTGAGCGCTCAGGCTGTGGACCGCAGCAATTTTAAAACATGCGACCAGAGCGCTTTCTGCAAGTGAGTATGTTGAGTGCACCATATTAACGTTACGTAGAGGTTGATCAATCTGGGTGCCCTAGAGTCTATGCACGCTGTCATGTGATATGTCTTAAGTGCAGCTCAGGATTGCTTAGTCACAGTGGTTTGTTGTTGTGAGGAAAATAACGTCACCATAATGGTTTTTATCGATCCTTAAATTAATACATGTGTAGCGAAGTTTACAGATGTCTTAAATATTAAAACAAAATCAACAGCGTGTTCCACAACAGAAGACTTAAGTTAATGAGCCAGCACGCGCCCTCTGCAGGAAGACTATCAGTGAAGAAATCAGTCAACAGTTGCTTTCCAGTGCTCCGCAATGTCATGAATTTCCCTTACAAAAATCAACCATGGTTTTACTATAGCAAAAATGAATTAACATAATTTAACGTTTTAAAGAGTTTACAGTACAATTCAGGCATTTAATGTTTTTGTCTGTCACAGCTATTGGGTATGAATGAATATTTTTATACGCATACTATTTGTTTTTTCACTGTATACTTAAATTGCAAAAATATGTATGAGTTTTCATTTCTTTAGTATTGCAACTACACTGTAATTGAACTTGTAGGGGTTCTGCTAGTTTACCCATTGTATACTTTTGGTTTTATGGTGTGCATGTTTCAGCATACTCTAGCAAAATAAAAAAGTTTTCTTTGTATTAACTTAGTCACCTCAGTTAATAACTTTTTTTTTAACATTAGGAATTGACAAGCTAATAATAATAATAAAGCAAATAATTGCTGGGTGTTTGTAGGCGTCAGAGGGAGCTGAAGCCGGGTCAATCTCCATACAGAGCTCTGCTGGACACACTTGAGCTGAGCGACACCAGACTCACCCTGCAGCTCATCAATGACAACAACAAGGTCACAAAAAATACAAAAATAGACAGATAATTTTCCATTATATGTGTTCTTCTTTTTTGAGAAGTCATTTTCACATCACAAAAGGGAAGAAAAGATCATCAATGTGTCATGACGACTTTAAGATATACTGTAGATCTTGATCCTTGTTCACACCTCCAGCAACTTTGCCTTTGAATTTGTTGATTGTTTCTGTACGAGCAACAGTTCCAGATTGGTTGTCTCTTGCCAGATTTGCATGAAGTTAAACTATTGACATGCCTACTTTCTGTTGCCAGCGGTTACTGTTGCATCTGTCTTTAGAATTCCTTTTTTGGAAGAATTTGTCAGAAATGAATTTCATAGCAAAAAATGTTTCCATTGCCATAAAAAGTGACTGGTCAGTGTGGGAGAGCTGAGACTTTCTGTTTGTTTGTAGGTTCGCTTGTTGCTTGAGCTGTACAGAATACAGGGGAACATGACACGAGTGAAGATTAATGAACTCAAACCACTTAAGCCTCGTTATGAGGTTCCGGATGTACTCATCTCTGATCCCATTACTGAAACGTAAGTCAAGCCTACTTCTTCACCATCAGAACTGCTTATCCATATACAGAGGAAACAACTAGTCATTTGTAGACACAGCCCTAGTGATTGATCAGAGTGTTTTTGATGGCCAGTGTGATATCTTAAAAGCATCTGGTATAAACTACAACGTTTTTAAAATCTGAAATCATAAACTATAAAACTTTGTAAATCAGTGTAGCAAACATGTTTGATCTCCTCTAACTAGATGACTCTTTGACCATTATGAAGCTATATTTTATATTAAAACCATCTGCTTAAATCTGAACTTGCTCTGGCTTTTAGTACCTACCATGAACTTCTTGTGTTTCGTGATGTGTTTTCTTATCTGTCTAGAGAGGGTTGCATTTTGCATATGGTAATTTGGGACAAATTTTACCCCTTGTCATTATTATAAAAATGATTATCATTGAGCTATTCTGCAGGTGAATGTTTTGTGTTTGTCTACAGGCTCTCGGTGGTGGCTCAAGATGAGAATAGTCTGGTTTTGTCACTGGGTGGCAAAGATCAGCGGCTCATTGTAAGTGCTCAGCCATTTCGGCTGGACATCATTGAGGGTCCTCAAGTGCTAATGTCACTCAACTCCCGTGGCCTGTTAGCCTTCGAGCACCTACGAGCACGCAAGGACACGTGAGTCCAACAACTCAAGCAGACAGAAAGGGCATCACATTCAGAGAGTTGATAACCGATATTAACCAGATTATATACATATTAACATAATATTAAATAATATTCAGTAAATTATACTAAATGCTAAAAAGTTATCACTGCTTTCCTGGGCTGTATTTCTGATTAATTAAATATTTTTTTCACTCTTTCTATCTTTTCATAAACACACAGTCTTCATGCTAAGAATGATAACAAAATTCGAACCTATAGCTTCATGCGTAGATCTAATCTTTTGAACATTTCTGATATATACACACACATATATACATATATACAGTACTGTGCAAAAGCCACTAGTATTTTTACCAACAAAAAATGGTTTTAAGTCAGTTATTTCTATCTTTTGCGTTAGCGTGTCAGTTGAAAATATCAGTTTACATTTCCAAACATTATTTTTGTCATTATTTGTAATAATGCAGTGAGAATATTGTCTGACAAAAGCTTGTGCGCCACACGGAGATCTGATCTGATCATCATCCAGACTGTCTGGAATGACATGAAGTAACAGACTAAATCCAGAAGATCTGTGGCAACGTCTCCAAGATGCTTAAAAAACCTACCTGGAAAGCTACAGTACAGTACACTGCTTGTGTAAAAATGGTGTAAAATGAGGATGCTTTCAAAAATAATGTCATAATTAGATTTAATTTATCTATTAACTAAATCAAATAAATATTTGGTAAAACAGCTTTTGTTGCGAGGTACACTTGCCCATAGTTTTTCCAAGTAGCTTTCCGGGTAGGTTTTTTGAAGCATTTTGAAGACGTTGCCACAGTTCTTCTGGATTTAGTTTGTCTCAGTTTGTTCTGGAGGCAAATTTGTCTCCCTCGCCTTAAAATGGATTGGAATTCCAATAAGAATCAGATTTACGTGTTTAAATGCACGTCAGATGTCAGATATGTATATATATTTTAAAACCTCAATTTGATGTTGCTCAGAACACAATTTTTGTGGTTGCGTATCATATGCAAGTATAAAATTAGATTTTTATGTGCCGGTATAAATGCAGCCTTATTGGTCCTATTTCAAAATCAATTTTGCACACAGAAAATGATACCTGTTTTTTAGACAATTCTCACATTGTGGCATTATTTTCATGACAATTAAATTTATATAAATCACACTACGAGCACATGATACTGAGCATTAATTAGTCATACCTTATTAGAATAGCTACTGTAAAAGAAATTGCAAAATTAAAACATTATTTCCTGTTTGCCACAAACCCCTTAAGGCTTAAGTATAGATGGCAGGAATTTATGCACAAAAATAAAAGTTTTTTTTCCCTCTTTGTTCACTGATTAAACTCCTGAGGATTAATCTCTCACTTTCTACTTGTAATCTTGCTATTACTTCTTTTTTTTTTCTGGCTTTCCTTGTCTGCACTAACTCTGTTAAAACAGGACTGCTTTCATCTAAGCCCAGTTAAGCACATCAGTGATTGTTAAAGTGACCTGCTCTGGTTTTCCCTTTCATCATCTGCATGAGAATTTCCAAAAAGTCTTCAAAAAGAATTCTAAGACTCTTTTCTACTTTGATTATAGCAATAAAAATATGCTTAGAATTTTACACATTACTTAAACTTGATTTTTAACAGGAACTGCATTGATTTACTAGTTCTACAAAAGCATATATAATCATTTATATATATATATATATATGTTAATATATACACACAACTTTGAATTCTTGGAATGTTTCAACAATACATCAATCATTTGTACTACTGTTTAAGGTTGGTTTGTAAGTGATGTCTGATCTGATTTTATTATGAGATTAAAAATGTTGCCCGATTAATTGCAATCAGGTTAACACTTTCTTTTCAAAAGATGCTGGATTCTTTCAGATAAGGACAGATCAAGTAATTGTGTCAGACATTTCGTAATTCAGAAATACGTTTGTAAATGTTTTTTTACTGAAATTCTCATCACATTTCTATTTTCCTTCCCCTCTTTTTCCTCAACTTTCCTCTCTTCTGTCTCGCTCAGCAGTATCTCTCATAAAATAAGTAGCACAGTTGGTAGCATGTGGGACTCGTTCAAGAGCATGTTCTCTAGGTAACCTCCATTTGTCCAGTTCTTGACTGTAAAATCTTAGATTTACGTTTCTTTCACGTAAAGGAATAGTTCCCCCCAAAATTAATATTTTTTCTTTTTTTTTTCTTTTTGACCCACTCCCAGGAAATAATAATCAGGAAATGTTCATTTTTGGGTGAACTATTGCTTTAGTTTGATTAACATTTGTTAACTTGTTTTAATCAACAGTAGTTTATATTTTGATGTAGCATTAAATTGTATCTGTGTTCTAGATTGAAAAAATAAATGTAGTTGATTTAGTGTTACATTATATGTGTGTTCTAGATTTAAATAACTACTGTAGTACCTAAAATCTTTAGTGTGCCAGTGCTTATTATTTAGATTTGATTTTAATATTATGGCCAATAGTTTAGCATTTTCATCTATAGTCATAAACTGTGTGTTCAAACTGTACATTTTGCTGCAATTGCTGGAGGATCATAAATATTTATCATAAACATTTACTGCTCATGAAACTGTATTTGATTAAACAAAACAAAAATAACGACAATAAAAATGAACATGTAGAGTATAGTTGCTTTTGATAAATGTTGATCTTGAAATCCGCGTAAATCTTTGTATCAGACAAATTGGTTGCTGTACAATAAACATGTTGCCAGTTCTAAATGTCACAGCCTTAGTATTTAACCTCTAATTTGCCATCTGTGCTCGTGGCTCTGTTTAATATTTGAGAGCACTCAGTCATCAAATGGATGAAAATAGCGTTTTGTGAAGAAACAAGTCATCTATTTTTATTTATTTTTTTATTTTTTTAATGGAAATTCATTCACCCCAGAGGTGTATTATACTGTTTCTACAGGTGCTACATAAACTGTGTCCCAAATGATGCACATATACATTATGTAATCATCCATGTAGTGTATGAGGTTATTTTGTCATTATTATGTAGAGTCTGATTGCCTCTCCCCCCTTTGCAATGTAATTATAAGCTGTGACAGTTGAGTGCAGCACTCTTATTTTTTCGGTTATTTAGGGGCATTATCAGGGTGTTTTAAAGTGCACTTTTTCTTTTCATGATTTTCAGTGTGAATGTGTTACTCACTCTATTCGTAATACAAAGTATCATAGAATAGTGCGCAAGTAGGTGATTTGTGACGCCCTATAGTGTTTCATTTGTCCGTTTACTCTGTGCAAATAGCCAACCTTCTTGACTAATGCCGTTTCATTAACTCCATCCACCATTGCACATTGTTTAATAAAACCATTGTTTAACAACTATTTACATCCATCCAGAATGTTATTTGAAAAGTAGCATTTACTGGGATGACACATGCTCTGTTTAACATACAATAAATAGCAATGGCCAGTAAACGCAGCGCAAATGCTTGTTTTGTTTATGTATATGTGCTTAATTGCAAAATGTTATCAAGTACAGGTATTGTATTGGTCTGATTATTCACCCTAATGCAACTTGTTTAATTGTACCAGTACATATTTGTATTAAAAGACATTTTGCCTGCTTTGCAGCAAAAGTGAGTCCGAGCAAGCGACAGGACAGGATCATGTGGAACCACAAACCGATGAGGTGCGTGAAGATGTGTGTTTAACAACTAGAATTCCCTTACCCTGTTGTATTTGTTTAACAGTGCCTAGATGGTGTAAAATTTATTTTTGAGCTTTGAGCTCTGCAGCAACATGCAAACATGTTTTCCTTTTTTCCATACAAACACAACCTGTTGAGTGTTTTTCTTTATCTCTTTTTCTATTATTCAGGATGGACAGATAAAAGAAGAAGAGAATAAACCGGGCATGTGGGATGAAACATTTAAATCTCATACTGATTCAAAGCCCAATGGTATATTGAAATGGTTAAATCTTTCTCAGTTTATTCTGTAACATATTTAGTGGAATACTGGTAAGATTTCTGTTCATGCGTTTTTGTTTATTTAATCTTTTATTTTTATTTTTTTCAATCTTCATTCCAACTCAGGTCCATCGTCTATTAGTTTAGATTTTTCTCTACCTGGTGTGGACCACGTCTTCGGCATTCCGGAACACGCAGACACACTCAAACTGAAAAACACAGAGTGAGTTTTTACACTTGCATGAGATTAATGCAGGACACACTAGCAACCTTAAGGAAACATGACACTGATCCAGAAGTAATCGACATGACTCCAGTCTATTAACATCTTGTGAAGTCAAAAGCTTTGCAAAAAGCAAAAGCTTTTAAAAACGACAAATTAATATTAAGATGTTTTAACTTTAAATTGTTGCTTCCAGCTAAAATATGAGTCCATAATCCATAAAAACATCTCCAGTAAAAATAATATATATATATATATATATATATATTTGTTTATTGTCATGTAGAACTGTTTCGATGAAGGAACAAATTCACCTGCATCTTGGATGGCATGATGTAGATTTTAGCTATTTGTAATTTTTAGGTGAACTATTCCTTTAACCAGGAAAGGAAGAATTTATTTTATTTAAAGTTATTTTTTCAATTTTCGTTTTTGGACTGCAACCCTAATATATATATATATATGTATATGTATATGAATATATGTATATGTGTATATATATATATATATATATGTATATATATATGTATATGTATATGTATATGTAATGCAAGTCCAGAGTGATTATTGCTGGCTAGTGCTGGGTTTGCTATTAGCCGTGCTGTCCGCCAGCCAAATCTAAACTAAATATTGAATATATTTGAATGAAAATCCATTGTTGTTAAATATATATTTGACACCAGCTTATCATTTATTGTTTTTTTAAAAAAAATTTTAGCTTATCTTGCTGGCACAAAATCACAAATTACTGTTCCATTAAACAATGGTTGTGTTGTTTTTCACAGTGGATCAGACCCGTATCGGCTGTACAACTTGGATGTTTTTCAGTATGAGCTACACAACCCAATGGCCCTTTATGGAGCAGTTCCTGTCCTCATATCTCATAGCACTGACCGCACCATGGGCATCTTCTGGCTCAATGCAGCAGAGACATGGGTGGACATCAGCTCAAATACAGCAGGAAAGGTGAGAGTGAGCAACCTGGGGCCTGTTCCATAAAACAAGTTTACCGAACAAGCCAGGCTTAGTCTGATTTATTTTGAAATAAATCCGCTGACAATATGTCAGACTAACTAAAATAAATCAGGCTTATTTGGTAAACGTGTTTATGAAACGGGCCCCTGCTCTTTCTTTAGTTGTTTTTGTAAGTTGTATTGCTTTTGGTTGATAAGGTTAATGTTTAAATCAGAGAGGCACAATAAATCGGAAAGCTTTGCAATATTGTCTGATGTTAAATTTGTTTGATCAAATGTATCCGTTTTGGTATCAGAGCGTTTCTTGAAATGTTTTATAACAATTCCTTTAAATGTGTTTCTCTATTTCAGACAATGTTTGGAAAAATACTGGACTTTGTACAAGTTTCCAGTGAAGCTCCTCAGACTGATGTACGCTGGATATCTGAGAGTGGTATTATTGATGTCTTTATTATGCTAGGACCAAAACCTGTGGATGTCTTCACTCAGTATGCTTCGCTTACAGGTACACAAACACACAAGAAAAGGAAGCGTCACCGCACACTTCACTCCATGCAGTGTTAATTCTGAACTTGTGAACATTTCATGTTGGTTTCAGATTAAATGTATAGTTCAGTTAGTCTGTCACAATTTACTCACCCTCATATTTTATATAACAGAATGACGTTTTGAAGAAATGTTTGGCTTAATATTGTTGACTGCCCTTTAGATCTGAAATCAGTTGAGTCAGTTGATCTGTAAAAACTCATGACATAATATGTAGGTCATATATGTACATATTTTTGGATGCAATTAATCGCTTGACAGCACTAAGATTACATTTTACTAGGTTAAGTTGGTCTCTGAATCCATGAACCATTGGCATTTTGAATCATTTTTAGTGGTATAATGTCCTTTATTCTGTATTCATAAGTTGGTTTGAAAGTGTTACATTCATCATATTCCTAACCATAACCCTCTCTTTCTTAGGCACTCAGTCGTTTCCTCCTCTCTCTGCGCTGGCATATCATCAGTGCCGCTGGAACTATAATGATCAGGAAGATGTAAAGACTGTCGATGAGGGCTTTGATGAGCATGACATCCCGTATGACTTCATTTGGCTGGACATTGAACATGCAGATGGGAAGCGCTACTTCACCTGGGATCCCAGCAAGTTCCCCCAACCTAAAGTAATGCTGCAGGGCCTGGTGGACAAAAGACGCAAAGTGAGTGTCTGAAATCTCATCTTATATCCAAACAACAATTAATAGATAAAATGAAGTCTTCCTACTTAGAGTCCAAAATCATAAATTCGCAAAATTGCTTTTTCGGTGTCCTCAGCTAGTGGCCATTGTAGATCCTCACATCAGGGTGGACAGCGGCTACAAGATTCACAATGAGATTTCCTCCAAAAGCTTTTATGTCAAAAACAAAGACGGAGGAGACTATGAAGGCTGGTGCTGGCCAGGTGGGTAGCTAAAAATCCAGCCGTCTTAAAATCAATGTGACAAACTCTTCATAGCTCTGAAATGCATTGTTTTCTCTTCTGAAGGTAATTCGGGCTACCCGGACTTCACTAACCCTGAGATGAGAGCCTGGTGGGCCGGCCAGTTTGCTTATGACCAGTATGAGGTGAGGGTTTCTGAACAGCTTCTACCTCTGGCTTTCAAAATTGTTATGTTGACATTGTTGATTTTAGTATTGTATTTTTATTCAATGTTGTGTGTCTTTTGTCCAGGGTTCTATGGAGAATCAGTACATCTGGAATGACATGAACGAGCCATCTGTGTTCAATGGGCCTGAGGTCACCATGCACAAAGATGCACTTCATGGCGTCTGGGAGCACAGAGATGTTCACAACCTTTATGGCCTTTATGTGGTGAGAGAACCTTTGTTTGTTCGCTCGCTTATTCATTTATGTTTTTTTTAATAGCCACATAAGTTCTTTATTCCAAAATATTTAATCTCACACATACCCACATGTCCTGGCCATATTTTAACCCCAAAATTACAAGAAATAAAAAATATTTACCATTAAACATTTCAAAGAAATCAAGCATACTTTTCATATATTTTTTGGATTTATTTATGATTAGCATGATATAATTAAATGAAGTAATTTTCATCAATTATTATTATTATTATTATTGAACATAGACTGAAGTGGCTGTGGGATCTTCTTAACAATACTTTTTGTGTACCAGCAAAAGGCAACTGCTGACGGCCTGATTCAGCGCTCAGGTGGAGTGGAGAGACCTTTCGTTCTGACTCGAGCTTTTTTTGCTGGATCCCAGCGTTACGGTGAGAGGCACATTTACATCACATGCAAGCGTTGTTTGTGTTTGTACCAGAGCGTTTAGTGACTGATTCCTGTCTCCGTGGCTCACAGGTGCGGTGTGGACGGGAGATAACGCTGCTGAATGGGGTCATCTGAAGATGTCCATCCCCATGTGCTTGAGTCTTGGCTTAGTGGGCATCTCATTCTGTGGAGGTGAGTGACGAGAGGTGCTGAGCTTTAGTATGCAAGCTGAAATGCAAATAAGAAATGCCTCTCATATTTAAATAACTTGGTCATTTCATTCGTTTTAAAGCTTTTGTTACTCTAATAATTGTGGTAACCTCTCATGCTGTACCTGTCTTCCTCAGCTGATGTTGGTGGTTTCTTTAAACATCCCAGCGCTGAGCTTTTGGTGCGATGGTACCAGGCGGGAGCCTACCAGCCGTTTTTCCGTGCACATGCTCACATAGACACACCCCGCAGGGAACCCTGGCTGTTTGGGCCGGAGAACACTGCCCTCATCAGGGAGGCCATACGGCAGCGATATGCTCTCCTGCCATACTGGTACCAGCTGTTCTACAATGCACACCGCACCGGACAGCCTGTTATGAGGCGAGTCAGCCCAAGTCAATCAGGGTCTGGATTTAGTGGTGGGGGAATGCTATCAAGATTAACAAAAATCTGCCCAATTTTATATAAAGGGCAATTAATTATGGCTTTCATGGTTAAAGTGAAATGTGAACATGTTTGAGGAGTTGAGTACGATATCACATTGATGTTGCATCAGAATTTTTTATTTATTTATTTTTAGCAACAAACAAGCTTTGTTCGGTCCATGCGCTCAACAGATCGATTCTGCACCCTTGCGAATTAAATTTGTTCGAACTAATTTCATTTTTAAAAATGAATTGTGGTATTAGATTTTGAACGTAGCAGTTCTCAAACAGTGTTAATTAGGGGTTCATATAGCTGATTCTTTAACTTTTTACAGACCTTTGTGGATAGAATATCCTAATGATGTCGCCACTTTCTCAATTGAGGATGAGTTCTTGATTGGTGAGTTTTTATACATAAATGCTAATTTATGTGCCCAAATAAATGTTGTAGAGAAGGCTAACAGGTTTATTTCTCTTTGCAGGGAAGGATTTGCTGGTTCATCCGGTCACTGATGAGGGGGCTACTGATGTTACTGCCTATCTGCCTGGGAAAGACGAGGTAATGTATTTTTTCAACACTGAATGGCAGGATTTTTAGCTCTTCCAAATCACTCTTAAGTCTCCTCTTGGTTTCTCTTGTAGGTCTGGTATGATGCTCATACTTTCCAGAAGCATGATGGAGATAAGAGCCTCTACATTCCTGTCACCATGAGCTCCGTGAGTCCAGACATTTATTATTATTGGGTTTTTTTTTTTGTTCTTTTTAAATGTTACTCCAATTTGCCTTAGATGATTTTCAGACCTTACTATGACAAGCCACATGGATTTTTACCATCTTATGTTTTCCTATACACTTATTTAAATGTTATATTATTGCAGCAGTATTTTGCGTCAGACAGCTTAATCATGCTTTTCTGTGTCATGTTCCAGATCCCAGTTTTCCAGCGAGGAGGCTCTATTATCTGCAGGAAAGACCGTGTTAGGAGGTCTTCGTCCTGTATGGAGGATGACCCATACACTCTTTATGTTGCTCTAAATTCTCAGGTGAGTGTGTATCTTAGCAGATTTTCACTCATACTGTACATACTAAGGTGTTATATAAATGTAATGAATCATGTAAGGCTTTAAAACTTTTATCAAATTTTGATAATTGCCATAAAATTTTTTAAACCACTAAAAATATGGGTTTCTTGATAAATACTACCGTGTATTGTGCACGTTGGGTTTTGACAGACATCAATGCTGTGATTGGTGAATTGGATTTATAATAGTTATTTCTTAGCTGGCGAATATTCAGTGAAATGAATGATGCCCATGAGTGTGTTAAGTTAATGTTGTAAGTCATCATATTACAACCGACATTCAGGAAGTTTTTGACTGACGTGATGATGTGCATACAGGGTGAAAATGTGTTCGAAGTTAGGTTGGTGTCTTTATTTTATGGCTTAAATATATTGTGTGTTATTTCGAAACTGACAGGTTGGGTTGTTTTTTAATACCTCTTATAACAAAAATTTAAATTATTTAAACCTATGAAATTACAGATGCTGTAGTAAATAATAGTAAAAAGATCACTTTTTTTTTAAACTGTGGTTCCCCATTGAAAATTATGATTCTTATACGCATGTATACAGCAGTGAAATCTATTTTTTTTTTTTTTTTGACATCGAACATGGATATTGTTTTCATCTGTTTAGTAACTCTACAAACTACAAACAGTAACTAACAAATTTACTGTTATATTGTGCTTCAGGGCTCTGCTGAAGGAGAGCTGTACATTGATGACTTCCATACCTTCAGCTATAAAGAAGCAAAGCAGTTTGTCCACAGACATCTGTCTTTCTCTACCAACATGCTGTCTTCCAGGTCAGTCTGCACACTTTTTCTTTATAGCTCTTCTTCGTGTTACTTTTTTTTTTTAATGCTTTTTCTTATAATTTGGTCACTCATCTGTTTTTGATTTTGTTTCCTTAGAAATCTGGCCCCAGACTCCCAGTTTTCCACTGCCTCTTGGATAGAAAGGATTGTGATCTTTGGAGGCAGTCAACCGTCTTCGGCCACACTGAAAAATGCAGGTCAGTGTCCCTGTTATTTTATAGTGGTTAACTGTTAATATCGTTGGCTTGCGTATGATTAAATTGCTTATGATTTTTCTTTATATGCTTATATGGGTAAAAGTGTCTGATGATGTCATGGAATCTGCTTTGGCATTCTCAAACTTCTACCATGCAGGCTCTTATCAAACAAACAGATTAGCAACAGTTAAAAATAATAGTAAAACAATAGGCTTACTAAAAAAGGGAGAAAATCCTCAACAGATATTTTTGAAAAGGGAAAATATTTAAAGGGTTACTCCACCCCAAAATGAACATTTTGTCATGAATAATTTTACCCCCATGTCATTCCAAACCCATAAAAGCTTTGTTCATCTTCCGAACACAATTTAAGGTATTTTGGATGAAAACCGGGAGGCTTTTGAGTGTCCCATTGACTGCCAAATAACACTGTCAAGGTGCAGAAATGTATGAAAAACGTTGAAATAATCTATCTGCCATCAGTGCTTCAATCCGTACACTGTTCTGTGTCAGCCGCAACACAAGGATATATGTTTTCTACATGTATTTCTACATTGATTTTGAATGAAAACAACACATCCTCATGGCACGGCTGTCACAGAACTGCGTACGCTGTTTGTGTCCAGCCAATACTCTCCTAAATGGTTCTATGGGGACGTGGAGCTGCAGTGGCTACCTGTAGCGTGGGTGTAAAAACATAAACCTATAAATAAACTCTTCCCCTGCACTTTTTCTCAAGTCAAGTGTGTTAAAGTAGAGGTTTTCAAGGGCCAGTGAGAATAAATCTAGATATAAATTTAAAGAAAAAAAAATGTCATGTTGTTTTGGATACGTTTTATTTATATCCAATTAGGGTTGTGACGGTATACCGGTATGGCGGTTTATCGTGATATTTACATTTACGATTATCATACCGTGGACATTTGCTTATTAACGGTTTTGAAAAAAAAAAAAAAAAATGAAACCAGATCTCACTTGCGCTTGACTGCTTAGACTCCTCCCATACAGCGGAGAAAAAGTCTGATACAGAGGCTGCTAATTCTAATCTCTAT
>JAUCMU010000043.1:21174094-21191476 GCA_032275025.1 Enteromius treurensis | reverse complement strand
TTAATTTAAAACAAATATGCCAATAAAATGTTTCAAATTCATATTCATGTTCAGTTTTTTTTCTTATGTGGCAAGTATACAGGCAGCCGATACGCTTCGCGTCGGGTTCTGATCACACTGTCAGGGCTTATTTCTGCGATAACTACCGGCTGCCTGTACATTATCCCTTAGTAGACACCCCTCCCAAATGTATCAACCTGAAGCATCCTGTTATTATTGATTTGCATCGTTACACGAGAAGCTTTGATAATAAATCGACTCTTGTAGTAAAGTTATTGAAATTCTGGGCCAAACCTTTAACCGCTACACCACGCAGTTTGATTCTCTGCTTGAGTTTGCAGTCTTTGCGCTCATCCCTCCGAACGAAATGGCCTTTCATCTGATGTGCCCGGACTTTGGCTCTTATAATTGGGAAATTAACACAGAGAGACAGTTCGGTCTTGGCACACACACAGGGAATGTTTGGATGGACATAGTTTGGTATGTATTTCATTCTGATCTGCTTCTGAAAATTTGTTTTGTGCATAAAAGACAAACATCATCATTATGCTTTGAACATTCATTTCCAGTAAAAATGCATTGTGATTTGTTCATTTCTGCAGCACAAATCTGAGTGATACCAATACTGATGTATGCATTTACATAATTATATCTGGTCACTTGCATTCCAACTTATCACTCATCATACAAATTGACACTGAACTATTATACGCAATAGCATTATATGGCAGCATTAGATGTCTGTGTGCATAGGACTATTCAGTAATTCATCTTGTCACGAGTCTTAAAGGTCAAACCGTGCCGAAGGATTTAATATCTGCACAACGTTTGGAAAAATCGCAGGGTATTTATTAACAGATCTGTGGGTATATTTAAATCTTGAATTCAGTGAAATAATATTTTGTATGTATTTTATCTTTTTCTTTTTAAACTGGTTGATTGTTGGAGTGTCTTTTTTTGGTGAGATTTTGGATTTTGTTTTTCACAAATAATTTTTGAGATGCATCAGTGATTCCTACAATCAGCCAGTTCCAAAATGTGAAACAAAAAAAGAAAGAAAGCAAGTTGATGAAAGACTGAATATAAGATTTGCTGACGGTGAGAGACTTAAAAGCCTGGTTAGGTATGGATTTTCAGCACAACAGAGCAGGTTAACTTTTCAAATGTTATTTAGTTATTTAGTCACAGATCCTTCTCCTAAAATCCTTCAGGAGACAAATGAGCTATTAAAATGATGATTTCATCTTGAGAGAATTTGATGAGAACATATGAGGTCAAATATCAAGATCTCTAACTAGTTTTTTTTCTTCATTATTTACAGTGATAGTTCACCCTGGAGTAGTTCCAAACCTGTATGAATTTCTTTGTTTTGGAAGGTATTTTTGAAAAAGTTTGTAACCAGGCTGTTGTGGGTCACCACTGACTCCCATGGTATTTTTTCCCCCTATACTTCGGAAGTCAATGATGACCCAAAACAGCCAACTCTTTTACCAAATATCTTACTTTGTGTTTGGCGGATTCATACAGATTTGGAACTGAGGGTGAGTAAATGACATTTCCATTTTTGGGTGAACTATTTCTTTAAACATCAGTAAAATTTTATACTGGTTGTTGCTGCATTTAAAGTCGGTGCAGTTCACTGTTCAGCTGCATTGATCTGCGTTTTATAACCATTGCTAACACAAGCATTTTATGATTAATAGGATGCATTTCAGTGGAGTTCTGAGAATTATTAGCCGAAAAGAAACCATGTATGCATTTGAAAAGTGCTCAGATCAAAATAGGTAAAACAGGTTCAGAAGGAATCAAGTCTACAGACCAGAAGATCTCAGCAGAGTGAGGAGGGATGACTCTTTTCCATGCAACTGCATAACAATGCACTAAAAACACTTGATCAGCCTCTCTAGCATTGTCATTGTCAGCTTTCTTAAACACCAAAGTGTCTTTAAATAAAGGAAAGATCCAATTTACAACTTTTTACCAGTCTGTGAGTGTCACTATGAATTGGACATTAAGATAGGAAGCACTACTGGCTGTTTTTACTGATCGTTTTCTGAACTGAAAGTCAAACATGGTAAAAAGGTTAAATGGAACTACAGCACTATTACAGCTAAAATCATCAAATTATTATGTTAAACTATTTAATAAAAAACAGTACACAAAATTAGATCCTTTAAAAAATGTTTCTACTGTTTTTGTCAGTAGTTTCCAGCTCCCATTGTATGAATAAAAAAGGCACTTTTACCCTGAATTATATTCTGAATTAGATTGTTTTTCATTTAAATATTTGCTAAAACTTTAGTATTTTTGTGTTATTTCTTTTATTAAACAAATTATAAATACAATTATTTTGCCATTTTCTTTTAAATATGTTCATATATCTCCACAGATTTTAGTTCAAGCTTATTTTAGTTCTTAATATTTAACTGAATGAAAACATTAAATTTCAAAGAAAATGTAAAAAATCATATATAAAACTATATGCGCATATTTATATATATTAGTGCTGTCAAACAATTAACCACATGGTTTATATATGTATGTACTGTAAATATCTATTATGTTTATATAAATACACACACATACAGTTTTTATATTTATAAACATTTCACATAATATATATAAATATATTTATTTTATGTAAATATAACATTGTTTATTCTAATAAATATTTACAGTATACACATGTAAACGAAAACGTATTTTGGGTGTGATTAAATGTGATTAATTGTTTGACAGCACTAATATATATATATATATATGTACATGAAAAAATACATACATATCAGTTAATGTTTTTTTGTTTATGGTTGTAGTTTAGGCTAATAAACTTGATCAGCAACTAAAGCATCACAAACTAGCTCCAAAAAGCTTTAATTTCCCATATCTGTGAAGATTGAGGCCAGAGATCCGAAAGCTTGTGTAAAAGGGGCAAAGCGTCTATAAGGGGGTAAGGAGGACTGCGAGATAGTCAATGCAATTTTAATGTCTTGCAAAAGCTTCAAAACCATTCTAATACTGGAATATGTTCAATATGAAGCAGAACCTTACATCTGGAAAACGGTCAGTTACATTCAAGCAAATAGAAAATAGTTCATCTGCATATCAAAAATAGCCCAGTCGTTTTAGCATAACCTTAAACAGAAAGTGGAATTATGATCAAAAGCACACTGTCTGTAGATATACACACACATATATACACATAGTTATAAGAAAAATCATGCTTTTGCAGATCGTAAAATCATACATACAAACGTCGTCTTCGAAATGGCACTAAAATGCTGTTTAATAATAGATAATATGACAACATTAACAGTGATAATACTTCAATGATGCTCATAACCACCAAATCCAAACGTCACATACTTTTTTATTTTATTTGGAATATCTCAATAAAACAGGCAATAGGAAGAAATAGTCTGTTAAGAACTCTTAAAGGCTTTCATTAGAGGATGCAAAAAAAAACTCAACAAAAACGATACAAAGTCACTGCAATCGAAGGTAGCTCTTGCAGAGTTCATGGTCCCTGATGTCTCCCCAGCCTCCGTTTTTGACGTGAGGAGCCACTCCTTTGGCTCCGGAAGCTGGGAGTCTCTTTGTAATGAGCAGTTGCTTGGGGAACAGCTGGTTCCCGCTGCTCTGGAGAATGTTCTCGATCTTCGTCTTCTGGCTGGATGGCATGCAAGCCGACTTCTTGTGGTGCATGCCGCAGTCGCCGGCGTGGAAGACACGGGGCGCCTCGCTGACCATGACCTTCAGGAACGTGGGCAAACAGGTCACGGTAAGGTGCTGCAACGACCAGTCCCAGTTATAATCGTCGTAGGTGCAGAAGGCATCGGTGCATCTGAGGAGTTTTTGGTAGGTGTCTCGGTTCAGCACCATTCCCATGTTATGCTCGGTGGACTTCCACGCCTTCACTTCCACTTTGTTGGCTTTGCTGGAGTATCCAATGTGTCCGTAGCTTCCTAGGGATAAGATGTCGCAATCGGGACATTGCTCTTTCTTGAGGGACGCCATGAGTTTGAGGAGATGGTAGAAGTCGGGGGCGAGGTAGTGGTCCTCCTCGATGAGCAATAAGAGTCCTCTGTGCTCCTTCAAGACTCTGACTCGATCCCAAACAAAGTGCAGCTTCCACCACCAATGATGTTTGGTCTGCGAGAACTTGGCTTCTCGATAGTGTCCAAAGGAGTCTGGGTACTCTGCGTTTAAGCAGCCTAGGGTTAAGGCATCTTTCTTAGGAATGTCTCGAGGGCAGTCCTTGGGGTCGTTCCCGGGGAACTCTTGAGGGTAGAGCTGGATGCTGAAGGGGAAGAATATCTGAAGGACCAAGCAGAAGTCGACTGACGCGACGATCTGGTTGATTTCCGGAGACCAGAAGTCGTGGCTGAATATCAGCAAGACGTTCTCGATTCCTTTCGATTTCCTCAAGCTGTCCACCAGCAGGCGTAGGTATTCGGGACGGTTGTGAACTTGGACGACGACGACTAGGTCGTCCTTCTGCCGCAGGGAGCGAAACTTCTCCTCGTTTCTTAGGGTCTGGTCAAAGTTGAGTTGAAAGACGATTCCTCGGTACACCAGAGTTGCGTTGTCCGCTTCAGATTTGGCAGCTGCCTGTATTTGTAATTGCTGTTTTTCTGGAAGAGTTTCGTTGCTGGGCTTACGGGTTACTGGGATCGTGACCTGTACTTGTGGTTGACTGCCAACACTGCTCCGTTTACCCGCTTCCGTCTCTTTGGGAAAAACAGCGGTGCTCGCCTTCTTCGGTTTCCCGCTATTCCATACGGCGAACCCGCAGATGACCACCACTAGAGTCAGTATTACCACCTTCCGCTTGTAAATTCGGAATCTCATGATAGGCAGTCGCTTCGCGGGACGGTCGCAGAAACGATTCGGGAGACGAGGACGGCAGGTTTGCGATGCAAAAAAAGTCTGCGCCAGCAGGTTGGGTGCAAAACGTTATCATAGAAAATGCAGCTTCGTCTTGGTCCTTTAGTTCTGGAATGTAATCGAGTGACGTTGTTTCCCATAAGGCATTTTTCTTAGAGGCATTTTTCTTTAAAACCTGTGGGAAATGAATCAGAAGGGTTGTTATAATTAGCACAGTCTGGGGTTTGTTTGCAAAGGACTCTGCATAAATAAAAAAATATTTATATTCACAGTGAACCATTTTGAAGATTTATATATTTGAATTGCTTATGAAAATTTTGCATGTTTGCATTAACTTGATATCTGTAACACATGAATAAAACAGGTCAAATATTTGATTATATTTCATCTTTAAAAAGGTATTTTTGTTGCATTTATTTGAATGTATTTAAACAATTCTGTAATCAGATTGCTTTAAATCAGCATATATTTGATCACTTTAAAAAAAAACGATTAAATGTATGCAGTTAATATGGTTAGCTTTGCAACAAGTTTACAAACAATGCAAACTTATTGATGATAAATACAGAAATCTGGTTACTGTGCATGTACAACACAAAAATCTGACCCGTTTCATTTATGTATGACTGATGAATATGCATCAAATTAAGTGTAGTTTGTTTATGAAAAAATTATATATGCATTTTGAGTCCAAGCAATGCATCCAAAAGAAATTTATATCATTTACATAAAATGACAAAAAAATACACAAAAATAACAACAGCAAAAAAACTTTCAAGTAAGGATAATTTGCTGAAAAGGCAAAACCTCTTAATGTAGTCTATTGTTAGCTCGCTGCTATTTTTATGGCTGACCGAAGGCGAAATGCATGGCTCAAGTATTAAAACTGATTGTATTTCAAATGCACAATACACTCTGTGATCTATTGCATCGTGCAAATCAAATCTTTCTCTACCAAGTGCCCTAAGAAACTTGAGATTAATAGTATTAAAACCGTATTAATATAAGAAACGTGGCCCTGGATTCAACTAAACCCACAGGGGTGCAGACCTAATTACCAGCCTCTGTGGATTTAACCTGAAGAACTGCTAATTAGAAGACTAGCACAGCGTCAGTGCAGCACAGATAGTACAGATAATAATAAATGACAAATATAATGTTCCAATACAAAGAAACTGTCTGTTGTATCTCCTAAAACATTAATGTGTTTATACATGGATAATACATGTACACAGTACAAAAACAAATTAGCCACTGAAAAAAATATTATAAGTATCTATTTATTTTTTGGATGCGATTAATCGCAAATTAGTCGTTTGACAGCACTAATTAGGAGATGAGAACTTGCACAGAGCACATGCAAGCTACTTCTGAATCTGGTTGTGAAAGAAGTCAAATTTAATGGCATTAACTGTTCTATTAAACTGATTATATAATATCTGCAACTCTAATAACTATAATACGCAACTATAATATCAACATATTCAATTAAGATATGCCTAACTGGTTAATTTGTTGTTAGATTTGGGTGTTTACATTAAGTCTTTTCATTTAGATCAGGTTGGCTGGATTATTAGCAGACTATTAAGACACACGTAAACATACTTGTTAAACGTACCTGTTACTACACAACATTTTAAAAATACCTAAATGATTTGCAGATATTAGACTCCTCGTTCTATGCTTAACAATATTTTCCTTACTCTTACTATAGTTTGCAACAGCTTGATTTAATAATGCATATCATTAAGGCTGTTCCCAACATAACCTTCTGTTCAACTAAATGCATTACTGTACATATTAACTTAACATCGATACTAAGACTACAGAAGTCTTGCATTTGATTCGTTAACTTACCACAATCTGCAGCCAATCATCAAGACTAGCACCTCTTAATTTTTACATACATGTCGTGAGCTGTGTGCTTTTAGCAGGTTAATGCATTCGTGTTGTATGACCATGAATGCTATGAATAAACCTGCGGGAAATACATGCACGGACACGCGCATGAACACACTATGGGAGAAACGCGACCATGTTTACACCACATTTGCATGACTGTCGACTAATGCGAATCTAGAGCTTCCTAAAAGTGTGAAAGCGTTTCATTGCACAGATATGCAGCAAGTTAAGTTTAAAAATAAGGAAGTATAAAGCCAGCACGAGCGCTTTCATTGCAGCTGCATGCTAAGGCGAGCAGCAGCGCGCGCCAGAAAAAGCGTTAAAGCCAAAAGCATGCCATTGCGTTCAGCACGAACTGTATTTTGTTAATCATACTCGTTTTAAAAGACAGATAATCGATGCATGCGAGCGCATATCGATGTGTGTGTTGTGGCAAAGCACTGTCAATCGTTAGCTTTGCTGCTACCGATTCTTAAAGCGGAATATTGAAGAGCTGCCGCATACAGATCCATACGAAACACAGAAACGCAAAGAGAATCAGTCTCACCGCAGATGCAGGCGTGTATGGCGGCTGTCATGTCTTCATAAAAGAGCATTTTAATAGAAAACGCGTGTCATAGTGCTCAGGCTCCGCGCGGAACCAAAGGCTCCACAGAATATGAGCAAACCTCTGGGGCCCTCAGCTGTCAGGACACGCGTGATGTCACACTGCACGGAATATATTATTATTCTCGCTATTATTATTTTATTGTGTGTGCTTAAAAAGAATGAAAAGTTCGCGCAATGCAAACAACCAAGCTCATATTATATATATTTAGCTATCATAAAGATTGTTAGGCTTCCTTCTGCTTTGTGACTACTTGTATCTACTGTACAACATTTTAACACAATCGTGTCAGATAATATGAGAGGTATGGATTTTTGCTTTTTCGCCATATCAATTAAAGTGTTAAGAAAATTTAACGCGTTTTTTGGTCATTTGTCATCTCGTGGAGGCGTGTTTGGTTTTGATTGGTTTATGTTTATTATGTAAAAACATCGTTTATAGAATGTTGAAGCAGAAATTATAACGTAAATGGAAATTACGTTTTTATCCAGGACAAATATATATTTTGAATATATGGTAAAAAATATTATGAACCGTGAAGCTCAATGAAAATACTTTTGAAACTGTAAATATATAATGGTTCAACCTTCATATTCCAAAATGTATGTCAAAATGTATTTTGGGGCAAGAAAATACATTAGCAGTTTTAAAGTATAGCCGAAATGTAAAAGTATTTTTAAATAATTTATTTTAAAATGTATGTTTACACGTGTGAAAAAACACAACTACATTTATCTTTAGACGTGACCTATGTGAATGTATTTTTACTTTGAATATATAGTTTACACAATTTAATAAAATGCATGTATATATTTATTAATTTATGGTTTATATTTATACATTGGAATATGTGTAAAGAAAGCTTTTCAGGTTATTCATTACCCTTTTAAAGCTAAATTAACATACAAATAAATAATAAAACAAAAATAAATTTAATATGTCACCCTCAAAATACATTTTAAAATGTGCCTTATAAGGAAACCTTCATTTATGACCAAATGCAGTCACAAAATAACGTAAATAAAATAAAACTAAAATTTTTGCTGTAAATGAAACTTAAAGTGTTTTAGCATATCCTCTATCTCATCTATGCCAAATATCCATTTCTCAATGGCGAAATGTTTTTTCAGTAATTTATTTTAACTATTCCGTTAAAATAATTTACAACAATCATGCTTTTATTTTCATGAATGCGCCGCTAGACCGCAGAGCGGCGCTGTCGTCGCTGTTGACGCAGGAAGCGTTTGGCTCCGTAGAAGGAGCGGGTCTTTTTTGCGCCTGCGCACAAGCGCGACTTCCTTTTCTACATCCCGACCGAGAGAGACGAGATGGGCCATCAGCAGCTCTACTGGAGTCACCCCCGAAAATACGGCCAAGGATCCCGATCCTGGTCAGTTTTGTCTCAGTCGCGGTGTTAATGTCAATGGTTTGTGACTGCGCGTGAGTTCCGCGCGCTCAGGCCACCGTGTGTTTGTTATAAGCGTCTGATTGTGAAGCACATGGGTGATGAAGATGCTCTAATATGGCGGCTGTTGTTCTGCGCTCCCGCCTGCAGAGAGAGCAGACTTTAACCGGCTAACTGTAGTGACCATAGATAGATATACGGTAGTGACACTGCTAATACGGTGTTTATGAAGGCTTTTAACCCAAAATAGATAGTTCACTGTTTATTTAACTTAACGTTACTCCAAACCCGCGAGACCCTCGTTCATAGGAACACAAATTAAGATATTTTTGGTGAAATGTGTAAAACGGCTTCGAAACCACATTAGGGACAAAATTATCTTTCTTTGGGTAATCCTCTTAGTATTTGCAAATATCAGCCGCTAATGACTTCCTTGTCATCAAAAGCGTTCAGAAGTTTACTTTAAAAACATTTAGTAAAGCCTCATATTGGTCCAAACCTGCGAAAAGGATTTTAATTTCTGTATTTTTGCCTCTTGTTTTAGTGGAAATGTCTAAATACCTGAAGTATTAAACATTTAATGTAACTTTTTTTTTAACATGCAACAGGGCACGAAAAATCTGGTTTATAGTGTGAGAGAAATTGAATATGGATGAACAGTTTCTGGTCCAGAATGTCTCAGTATAAAACACAACTGAAGTAAATGACACTATTTTGGGTGGTCCGTCTCTTCAAATAAAAAAAAAATATTTACTTACATTTTCCCCTGACAAAGTGCGAGTTTGTCGTGTCTTTGCCAGCTATATTGAAGTTTTAATATGTTAGATTGACTGCAAATTATAATTGTAAGCTTAACCGTTAGCTTCATAAAATTGATGCATTTCAAATATTCACCGCAGGGCTTTTAAAAGGTGCCAAATAGTAGTGAAAATAGTTTTGTATATTTATGTATTTTGACTTAATCTGACAAATTCTTTGTGTAATTTGTATTATTTTTTATTTATTGTTAAACATGCTGTCAACTATAAAATGCATTTCTAACCTGTTGTCTGGTTTATTTCAGCCGGGTTTGCTCAAACAGACATGGTCTGATCCGTAAATATGGACTCAACATGTGCCGTCAGTGCTTCAGACAGTACGCCAAAGATATTGGCTTTGTCAAGGCAAGTATTCATGCTTTTGAGTTCTCTTCAGAAGGTTCTTACAGTTATATCATACATGCCTTTTTTGGCAGCTCGTGTGAATGGTCTAAGTGTAGAGTTTGTATTTGATATCTTGAGTAAGTTAGATGATTGACTCGCTGATGCATCATTTAACAAACCCTAACTATTGTCTCTCTCTATCCAGCTGGACTAAACTTGTGGCGGCTGAACTTCCGTGATGTGGAGTCGACACCAAGACATCATGAAGTTACTTTGAAGCATTCAATAAACATTGCTTTTGTTTCTGTTCAGAAGTTTCAGTGTTTTTTCTTCATTATAGAGATTGAAAAAGGCGAGTTGTGAGTTGAAGACATTTGAATTCCGTAAACTGTAGGTTTATAGATGGTTGTGCTTCGATTTCACAAATTTCATAAGCACGGATCTGGAAATGATCGTAGTTATGATGCTTATCCGTGGTTAAAATAAAGATCGTTTGGTTGCAGCAGCTGTTTAGCTGTGATATTTTGCAGTAAATTGAAAAAATAAACTTTGTTTATGTTGTGTGAAAACCGATTTATATAAGCTTTGAAATATTGCTTCCAAGCCAACTTGAGATTTAGAAGACATCGATGCCAAACAAGAGAAGCATACAAATGATTCTGACAAGTTATGCAGAGGAAAACTATGTAATGAAGCAAAAACAAACAATTTACTATGTAAAGGGCTGTTAGTAACATTTTATTTAGATGGTTTAGATAAATACAGTTTTTAGAATCTCAAAGTTATTATACATAAGTACAGTGAAATTGCATTTTGACTTCTCAGTGTAGTTAAAGTTAAGTAAGAGCAATAGCCAATCAATGAATAAAAGCTTGTCAACTATTGAGTGACGGAAAAATGCAAACATCAGAAAACACTCCAGTACTAATACAAGTTTAATATACACCATTTAGGTACTGTAATTCATGCCATGGTTTTAAACTGCGATAGTAATGGTAATGTCAATTCATATTTTGCACAGAATGTACATTAAGCTAATACACTGTACAGTAGCACTAGTATTACTACAGTTCTTGCACTTCTGCTGTACTGTACATATAGCCCTATATTTGCACTCCTATTTGTATTCTGTAAATTTGTTTAATACTGTAACGTTATACAGCAGCTCCACTGTCAGTTATAACTTCAATAACTCTGCACTTACCTGTATATAAATACCTAGACACCTCACTGACCGCTTTGAGCCGCTGCTGCGATACGTCAACGCGCCCGCCTTCTTTCTCCGGGCAAGACTGCCTTAAAAACAAATGTCGGTGAATGGAGGAGCTCCGGTTTTTAGGATCAAATCACAATAACGTTTACATTTATCAGCTGATTTCAGTGGTTTGTGATATGAATGGACTTAAAAATAACTCTGCCTCCAGTTATTTAATCAGGCTTGGACAATTGTTAATGTTTTTTAAAGAAATTATTAAAGCTCACACTCGTGTTGATTTTGACCGTTAACAATTATAATATTAATGTAGGCTAGTATAACTGTAATATATACATGTAATGTCATTTTTTTAAATGTAAAAATTAAATTAAATTTTTAATTTTCTTTTCATTGCTTTCTCTGCCTAGAATAAATATTATAAATTAAAAAGTACATTAAATAATAGTGTAAAGTCTTCTTGGAAATGCAGAACTGGCTTTCTTCAGATTTCTTTAAGGCTTGTGTGCTCCTGTTTGCAACTGGCTAATAATGAAAAAATATGTATAATCAGTCCAGCGTTTTATGATAGGCTATCAAATCCTTCTAATCTAGTGATCTTTGTAAATGAGTAGTGAAATTAAAGAGAGATGCTTTAGCTCCCTATTTCTGACACAAAGTGATCACTGAATATATTATGCTCAAAGCACAATTTACTTCATGATATAAACTACAATACAAGTTAAAACTTAATAAAAATCAATTTAAAAGTTCAGTTTTCACAGCTAACTAGAAATATCGCTATAGTTATTAAACGTCTACACTGGTGGCTAATTAGGCTGGCATCATAATGACCAAAAACAACATAAACAGCTGTTTTACCGGTGAAAAGTAATACCTTGAGATCTGTTTTTATTTATGTGTGACAGTCTGTAGATTCTCAAACTGCCGACGAGTCCGGTACACTTTCTTCTGTTCCGATATGACGTTGAAGGAGTGTTGCCCGGACCAACATGGCGGCGACGTTGACGTGCGGTCGAGCTTCCGGTCGAGGGTTGAGGCGTTTAGTTATTTATATGTCTATGTATAAAACGCTATACTGACTCATAAATACGGAAGAGTTTCACATTACTACCATATCTGTCGCCACCGCACAGCAGATTGCTACAATAACCATAGCAACAGTAACTAATTAAACACAAAAAGCGATCGACGAGGATGGGATTCGAACCCACGCGTGCAGAGCACAATGGATTAGCAGTCCATCGCCTTAACCACTCGGCCACCTCGTCGCGACGCCGTAGCGTCAGTACGTGCTAATTAATATTCATGAGGAACGTACTATGATTTTTGATCTACGCGTTGGTCACGTTTAACGTTCAATAATTTAATCTTAACAATTAAATGACTAAAACTACGCTTTAAAAAAGCAAACAAAAATTAGCAGGGAACACGGGAAAGTAAAGTGCACTTTTTTTTTGTCTGTGTAATTTTAAATCAAGAAATCACCGCATGGAAACAGCGGATCTAATGTTTAGAATTATGCACAAAAATGCATTACGTTTAATGACATCTAATTTACATTAAGTAACAGATGCATGTGTGCTAGCTAATATGTGTTCATCTGAAGTATTTAACGTTAGCAGCTGTTGATGGCAGCTTTTTGTCTCTCTCTCATTCTCTTTCTCAGTTCGCATCCAGATCGGATGGTGTATCAGCACAAAGAGATGATCTTTTGATGTTGATGTACTTTTAGATTGTGACTATTATGTGATAAAGTGTCTGACATTCAGATGTGACAACGATTAGAGAATTGAAATGTTACCCAAGTTATTGCAAACTCAAGACCGGTTTGTAAACCTGACACTAGATGGCAGAAGAGCTTTATTGACAAAAATGTTTGCAATTACAAGGAAGATAGTAGACACATTTTACCATTATAACTTAAAAAAAACACAGTAAATCTCATATAGCAGCCTTTATAAAACTGGGCATTCAACTGAACAGGTTTATATCTGTGTCCAGACAGACAGTAAAACCAGTTTAAGGTTAAAAGCAGTGGTTTATCATCCAAATGACACAAACTATGACCCACCAGAGAATGACGCACTAACAGCCGTCATGGATATACAGTAAGAGATATTTATGAGTGTCTGCTGGCTTTAATGATCTGCTTTTGGCCGTAAAATGAAAGCGGAGTTAAATGTGTAGCTGGAAGCTTCAAGATTTACTCTGCCAGCCGCCTATCCCTTGGCTTGCCATCTTTTTCCAAGATATCAGGAAATTTGGGACGTTGCTAGCGAGGTTGGTTGGCATGGAAACATGGCACATGGTTTGCATCCGCTGCCTCTGGATGCACATGAAGATATGCTTGTTCCTCGCAGTCTCTGAGACGGGGTTTGACCTATGAGCTTATCTTTTTTTCCACACCGGCTTCGCATGATTTCATCCTGATATGATAACAATAAGGCTCTTGCTGTGTAGCTGCGGAAGGGTTCAGCAAATAGTAAATGTAAGCATTTGATATCTCTGTCGTTCTTGCTGTGTGTGAATGCCGTTGTTTTTTTTTATGTCATTATTTCACCAAAAATCAGAAGTATTATCTTGCGTAAAGTACGATTTGCACATGGAATATGAAATATCCATGTATAATGAAATCTATTGTGATTTCTTCACTTGACAGTCGTCCACATTCCTTTAAATATTTGAACTGCTATCATTCATCCTGGCAGTTAACTGTACTAGGGATTAGAGCTGTAATCGGGCCTTAAACGTTAGGCCCGACAGGGTCCGAACCCGACAGATTTCGGCCCGAGCCCGACAAGTACATTTTGATTGACAGCCTTTTAAAAGCCAGAACCCCGTTTACAGCCCCGACACTATTCAAATGTTTATACATTAATTTATACATGTTTTAACATAATTTATTTATGAGTAACGTATAAGCTACAGGCAACTTGGAAGTTGGAACAAAACAATAAAAAAGCCCTCTGTAACATCTCAGCACTCTAAATAAGTCCAGGCATACACTTACCCTATTAATAGGCCAACAATAGTCCTATAAAAATAAGTATTTCTTTACAAATTAAATCAATATAAATTCAAAATTAGGATGTGTATTTGGCAATAACAAAATTAATATAAAGACTCTGCGGGATTTGCTTCGCCACTTCCATCCACAATCCGGCCTCAACGTGATGGTGAACGGCAGTTGAAATTTAATAAAAGAATAATACCAACATTAGCCTACATATACTCTCTCTACATTATGCATTTAAGACTCAATTCAAATTTAGTTATTATTTGAAAAAAAACCCCACCATGATTAGGCTCCATATTTGTGGAGGAAAATTATTGAATCCACTGTAGACGGCTTCAGCGCGGTCCTGTGCTCACTGATTGTGCGTCCAGCAGCACTGAACACCCTTTCACTGCTGCTGCTACTGGCCGGCAACAGGCTAAACTTTCCCACACCGCAGACTTTGCTTTAGTTGCTGGTGCAACCAAAACGTAATCGCCAGTGGCAAGCCTCTGTTTAACCTCCTCAGCATCCATTTTCACATTTCTCTCGCGCTAATCAAAACGCATCACATGAACGCTCATTTACCGCGCAAACCCGAGCCTGGCCCAAAGATCATCAGCTCTACTAGGGATCATCCGATACATGTTTTTTTAGGACCGATGATGATATTGATTATTAAAGACCAAGTAGACTGATAACGGATAATTAAAAACCGATATATATTTCTGTGATTCTATTAAAAGTAAAAAAAAGTGCATAAACTACATTACAAAAACGATACCGATAATGTGAAAATGCTTAAATATCGCCAAAAATAGATCGGGAAAACTACTGTACTTTTTGTTTGGTAGTTCATAATGGTGTTTATTATTGAAAATCCAACTATACTATATTACTCACTATATTAAGTTGCTACTGTGAATTAATATTTCAGTAATAAATAATAATAATAATAATAATGTATTACAAAGCAACAACTGTTTTTAATTTCAGTAACACTGCAAATTTTATTCAGCAAATAAAAATAAAACTGAAATATGAATGCTGATATTTTTTGTATGTTACATTTTTGCAAATGAGACGCATTTGATAACTGGACATAAATTAAAGGCTACTACTATGAACTGAGATTTAACAGTTAAAATAATAGCTGTATCTATGAATAGTGCTGTCAAATGATTATTTGTTAATAATCACATCCAAAAAAAGTTTTTGTTTACATAATATATGTGTACTGTGCTTATTTTATTATAATTTATAATATGAATATATAATGTATACATATGTAGATATAAATACACCCATACATCATATATTTTAAACATATTTATATGTATATAAGTTTATACATTTATATTCTTATATTACATATAAATATATAAACATAACATATTGAGATTAATCGTTTGACAGCACTTCTTTATATAATAATTACAATGCAAGTAAAAAAAAAAGGAACACTACAATAGCATTATATTTAGCAGCAAAAAATACAGTAAAACAACTGATGTTTTTTCCTTAAAAAAAAAAAAAATCATATAAGGTGCAATTAATAAAATTTAGTATAAATTTATTATTACAAATTACTGCCATGGATACTTAGCAATTTTAAATAATAACTGTAAATAATATATATATATATATATATATATAATGATTTATATTCCATGTTTATTATGACTATTATTTAACAAAATGTGCTTTATGTCATTTATCACACTGCAAACTTAATTTTAACAATAAATAAAGTTTTTTTTAACATACACCATTTTAGTTTTGCGTGAGCTCTTTTTCTTCACAACTTTTGTGAGATTCCCTCCGAAATTATGACTGTACTGGTTGTGGTGGTGTTTTGTGATCATTAGCAGTTTCTGTGGTGCTTTGGGTTGCTAGGGTATTATGAGTGTTGCTAGGTTGTTAGTAAAGAGTGGCTTCCTCTCTGGCACAAGAAGATGTTCTGGTCCCCCCTTCTCTCTCTATATAGCCTATATATATATATGGGTTTCCTCCTTCAGTATGCATCTGCGGTTTTTTTTCACTTCCTCAATCCCGTTGATGTCCTGAGGAGGCGCTAGTACACCACACAGCTTGCTGTGCATCACTATTCAAAGCCATGCTAATGGAGCTGCAGATGTGGACAGAGCTGAAGGTGCCTGGCTGTTTTTAAACCCTCAAGGGTGCTTCTGAAGCCCTCTGTTAAAAGGGACATGCAAATAGGATAAGCTAAGAGCCAGCCGTGATAAGACGATCAACCGAGGTGGAGCTAATGAAATATTCCACGCCATTTGAAGTGCATAGCACGGCTCACAAACAGCAAATCAAGGCAAAAACTCAAGGCCAGTATAAACAGGCTCTGTTCATGTGTGTGTGAGCTGCATCTTATATATATTCAGGAACGGTGTTCAGGGTTAACAGTCCTGAGCGAACTCACATGCTGGACAGACCTGAGAGCTTAAAACACAGAAGCTCTTGGTGTTCCAGCGTTAACAGATGGTGGATGTGTGAATGCACTCGGAGGTGTATTCATCATGCATGTTCTGTGGCCTCGAGCTCAGGTATTATGCACAGCATTCTGATAATGATGTCAGCTATGTTTAATTCACTTGCCGAGCTGGGCTGAGATCCCCAAATCTCTAAGTCTGAACCATGTACGGCCTTAAAAATTAAAATAGCAAAAGAAAAGTTTGTTGAGCACCAAAATATGAAAGGATATGAAAATATCTTGAATATTTTTCAGTCATATGCATGAAAATATTGGAAAAATAATGATTTTGACACTTAATAAGTTGTAAATAAGAGGGAAACAGGATTTATTTCTTTGTTTTACTTAATATTTGTTTTTAAGACAATTTTCTTTAGAGTGTAAAAGAACGAGTCGTTTGAAATGTGATTTACATTCAGTTTTTTGACCACTGAAATTGGGCAATATGCATCAATTTACTTGTGGAGCCACATTAAGATCCCCATATCTCTGAGTATGAACCATAAATGGCCTTAAAAATAACAATATCAAAAGAAAAGTTTGTTGAAAACCAAAATCTAAAAGGATTTAAATATATCTTGAATATTTATTGAGTTATAGGCATGTGGACATTGGAAAAATGTAAGTTTTGGGAAAATTAGCTAAAAGAATTTTAATTCAATTAAATTTGCTTGTAATCCTATTGGAAAAACTAGCAGCCTCTTCCGGGAAGCCAATACTGACTAGACTCTCGGAGCCCAAGA
>JAUCMU010000043.1:21125595-21137698 GCA_032275025.1 Enteromius treurensis | reverse complement strand
TTTACATCTTTAAGTCCATCTCATGAAAAATCGGAGCAGAAACAAAGGTGTTGCGTTTATATTTTTGTTGAGTGTAGTTAACATCTGGAAAAGACAAAAGATGAAACAATCTAGAATTAAGGTGCCTTTAACTAAAATACAAGTCACATCCATTGCTGAGACACTGATGCAGAGACAGATCTGGTAAAAAAAACACACTCATTCTAATCCAGTTAAAGTGGTGTATTTGGAAAAAAAGGTTGATGCTTTGTTTGTTTTTGTTTAAACGCGGTAATGAAATTCATCTCAAAGGATTTGAGTGCCTGAGTGAAAGTATGTAAAATATGACCTAATGTAAATCTAATCTCAGCAAGCGCTGCAGACAAAAACAATCACTTACCACTCAATCCACAATACTTACTACTATATTCATGAAAAATGAATATTTTTATACAAAGCGTGGAGCATTTCTCTGAGTGTGAACATATTTAACAAATGTGTGAACATATTTAACAAATGCAAGTGGCGACTTAGACTTGATTCATATTTCAGTTGCTTAAACATTCTTCATTGCATGGTTTTATTGCTCACAGTCTCCTGTGTCATTTAAAAGATCTTATTTTCTCTATCATTTATTCGTGCGTAATCACACACGCCGTCTGTGGCAGAAGGAAAAAATGATTACAATGCAAATGAATTTGGATGGTTTCAACTTTTTCTGAAAGAGACGCTGATTAACTGTGTCAAATCACATATTCATATGATTATGAGTTTGACTGGACCAAAGCTGAACAAACACTAGGAAGGTGCTGCGTTATTGGTTATTTTATCCTAAACAATACAATTCAGATTACAATGAGAACATTTAAATACAAATAAATTTAAATTCTATATAAGGTATTTCTCTTCCAAGGAGCTACAATTTTTAGAACACAATTCTTGCTCGATGAGAAACTCATTACAGTAGTCTAGCTTTTCTGAACCTGCAAAAGTAAGCATAGGGTAAAGTTTGGTGATGATATTCAGGTGGAAGAAAAGGTGTTTTACAGATGTTTGATGTGATCCTCAAAGGTCAGATGAAAGTCCATTTTATCACCAAGGTTGGTGATTGAAGTTGAAAGTGAAACTAAAGTGCCGATTAAGATGGCTTCGTTCTTTGAGCTGTTTAGCTGCAAGAAATTAATCCACGCCTTTATCTCCTCCAGGCAGGTGGTCAAAATGGAAGATGGTAGGACAGCAGACCGTGTTAAGTTGGTGCTGACTTAGACTTGTGTGTCATAAGCGTAGCAATGAAAATAAATTTCCGGCTGATGATATGACTGAGGGGGAGCATGTTAAGGATAAACAGAATGGGGCCAAGCACTGAGCCTTGAGGGACACCGCAGGTGACATTGTATGTCAAGGATTTAACCTCTCCCAATGCGACATGCTCAGTACTCCCAGGAAGGTAAAATGACAACACAGTTATACACAGAATCAGAAAGAGAAATAGTGGAGTGCAAACAATGCTGGAGAATGTTGTGGTCCACAGAGTCATACATAAAATAATAATAAAATTATTACTATCAGTGTTATTATTGACTCATTTATGTGTATATTTCTTTTAGGAGAAACAGCTGAGATGAAGCAGAACTCCTGAGCATGATCTGAGCGGTGAGTATTATTTCTGCAGGATTCTCGGGTCGTGACGTGGCCTAAAAAGCCAGAGGCTCATGGGGGCTGATGTTGACGGCTGATACTTCTTCATAAGGATGGAGCCCACGGCCGCTGTAGATGTGCAGTGGAGTGTGTCAGACGCCGGATGAGATGAAGCCTCTGAATATATCACTGCATCATGACACACTCACTCTGCTGGTTGCCAGGGCGTTGCTGTGTGGTTGCTAGGGTGATCTGTGTGGTTGCTTAGTGTTTTTTCCTGTCTACCATATAGCTTAAGCCCCTTCTTAATTTATTATTTATTTTTATAATTACAGTATAATAAGTTCATTTTACAGGAAATAATATTTCAGGTTTTATGCATTACAATTTCATATTTAATTCCGTGTTTCTTTGCTATTGTGAAATTTGCTAGCAGTTTCTGATTGAAAAAGGCATTTAACTAATAAAGCGTACCCAGTAAAAAGATTTGTTAAAGTCTGAGTGCATTTTACGAGAAAATGCTATTTAAATGCTAAGTTTTCCTACAGTAAAGTTTCACATTTAATGATTTTATGAGTTTCTTACTGTTTGTAATAGTTTATGAAATTATTAGCAATTTCTTAGTGAAGGTTTGCATTTAACTGGTAAAATATTTTTTTCAAAGATATGTAAAGCTTTTATGTTTGAATTTTGAAGTTATAATTACAGTAATGTAATAATAATAAAGCAATAGTAGTAATTTTTACAATTATAATATAATATTATAATAATACATATTTGCATTTAATATTACTATTAATAATAAGTCATCATATTGTAAAATGCATATTAATACAGTACATTATTAGTAAAGTATGATAAAGTAAAAATGCATTTCTATAATGTTGCATTTCATGCCGTAATGGAATAATGAGCATTTTCTCAGTTTTTTCTTCTGTTCTGGTGTCTGTAAATGAGTATAAGTCTCTGTGGCCGGGCTCTGTTTTTCAGCTTTACTGCGAGTCTCTTGGGCACCTTTAGCTTGATTAAAATCTATCACCTCATTCCCTGGTTCAGCGAGCTCATTTACGCTTTCTTCATGGAAGTTTGGCGGGACATCGCTCCCTAACCGCTCACTTTTCTCTGGCTGTCAAATTATCAGCCAAAAGTCCTATCCCTTTACCATGATATAGTGTCGTACCTATTTTCACCTGCGTAACATTAGAATATTCCTCGTAAAGCCAGAGGCGTGAATTTCCAATGGGTTGAAGCTGCATGGTCGCTTTGAGGAGAGAAAATTAGTATAAAGACATACACTTTGGCTTTAAATACTCTGTCTCTAACCTTCTCGCTCTGATTTCACTGGGGTGAACCGCTTCGTAGCTTTCAAGGAAAAGTTCAACCAAAAAGTGAAACTGAATGGGACATATTGAGTAAATGTTATTTTTTGGGGGTGACAGATACTGTCAGGTTTCATTGCAAATGGTTTGTACTGAAATGTGAAAAAGTTATGCTGCTGAAGCCTCTAATGTTCATCCCTGAGCATTAGATAGTCTTTCTTGCCCTTTAACTGTTTAACTCGAACGGTTTCTGAGTTTAAAAGCAGAATTTTGTAAGAGCCTGACCTTTAGTTAAACAGGCTGAGTTTTGTTCATTTCTTTTGGTCTACATTACTTAAGACTACATGGATTGATGTTCAGACTAAAAGAATTAGACTTTTTTTGGATATTGAATTCATTGAATGATGAAAAGTGTGTCTATGAGAACTGGAGGAAAACATTTAGGTTACGAAGGTAACCCACGTTCCCTGAAGGAAGGAACGGAGATGTTACACATGAGAGACCAATTGCCTTTGAGCTTCAAACAAAAGGCCAATGAACATTGGCGTGCACAGATTGCATTCAGGTGCACCTCATCACTACGTGATTATAAGAGGGCACAAATGCAGTGCACCTGCAGGTTTTCGCTGAGGAGCCGAGCCAGCGTCAGCACGACCCCAGGGTTGTGCCAAGGAGATGTAACGCCTCTGTTCCCTCCTTCAGGGAATGTGGGTTACCTTTGTAACCTAGACGTTACCCTTTCAGTTGAATCAATTCGACGTTACATATGGGAACACCCATGGAAAGAGCCACGACCCTGAGACCCCCATGCCAACAGGCAAACGTGCCAGCAGGGGAGTCTGCACGAAACCTTCCCAACACCCAGGGGGGAAGTAGGGGACCCCACAGGGCTGACAGTTGTTAATGAAGCAGTTGGTTGAGGGTGCGGAGAACATGTAAACTATTTCTACATGTGAAATTTTTGAACAAATCAATATATCATTAAGATTATGGATATAATTGAAGGGAAACACAGCCTTCTGGCTGACTGTGGAATATTGAGATTTGTAGCCACAACCTACTGGGCGAAGGACACCCAGTAGGTGCACAGTCAGAGCTACTCCATTGCGACTTCAGGGCATCCGCATGCCCAATTATACCAACGACTGGCTGATTTTAGCACTGTCGGCGAGCGAAGCAAAGCATCATCGAGATGTCGTGGATTTGACCACGATTCAGGCTTTGACCACGATTCAGCTCCGACTCGCCACGTAACGCTAACGACGGATGCGTCCCTCATTGGTTGGTGAGCGGTTTTAAGTGACCGTTCGGCCTGCGGTCTGTGGAGTGGTCACCATTCATTCAACTGCCTGGAGATGCTAGCCGTGTTTCGAGCCTTTGAACACTTTCTCACAGACTTAAGAGATTAACATGTGTTGGTGCGCACCGACAACACATCAGTCGTCTCTTACAAGGCATGCAGAATCCATCTGTTCACCTTTTCTGCGTATCACAAAGACACAGCGGTGGAAACCAAAGATCTCAAATTTAGACTCATCAGACCAAAGCACAGATTTCCACTGGTCGAATGTCCATTCCTTGTGTTTTGTGGCCCAAACTAATCTCTTCTGCCTGTTGCCTCTCCTTAGCAGTGGTTTCCTGGCAGCTATTTGACCATGAAGGCCTAATTCACGCAGTCTCCTCTTAACAATTGTTCTAGAGATGGGTCTGCTGCTAGAATTCTGTATGGCATTTATCTGGTCTCTGATCTGACCTGCTGTTAACTTGCGATTTCTGAGGCTGGTGACTCAGATGAACTTGTCTTCAGAAGCAGAGGTTACTCTTGGTCTTCCTTTCCTGGGTCAGTCCTCATGTGTGCCAGTTTCGTTGTAGTGCTTGATGGTTTTCGCAACTCCACTTGGGGAAACAATTAAAGTTTTTGCAATTTTCCAGACTGACTGACCTTCATTTCTTCAATTTTAGGTAATACGTTTATTATCCTGTGAAACATTTTTGACTGTCGTTAGTAGACTAATGTGTTTTATTGTCGGTAATTTCACCACCAACAACAACGCATTTGACTTAACATTGCAGTTTCCATGACGTAAAATGTATTATATAAAAACAGCGAGGCAATATGTGGTATATGCTTTAAGTATGGTTTCATTGAATAACACTGTAAAAAGATATAATGTGATACAATGCCTGCAAAGGGCACCAAAGGCCTGATAATTGCTGTTGCTTCATTTACAGGATGATCCAATCTTTGTTTAATATTGACCAAAGATTAAATTAAAATATCCACTAAATATATTATAATTAATTTTTTATTATTTTAATAGAAATGCTACAGGCTATTTAATTTCTTCAACAAAAACAAGGATGTGCTTAAGACCATAAAATCAATCACACTGTATTAATAAAGTCATATAGTTTTTGTCTAGGGCAGACTTCAGTGAGACTCTACCACCGTAAATGGTCATGAAAATAAAGAAAACACATTGAATGAGAAGCTGTGTCCAAACAGTGATGTATACTACTGTTTCAACACTTTTATGGTACCTTTTTTATTTAATTTAATTTTTTAAATATTTATTTATTTATTTATTTTAGCTTTTCAGCTTGAAGTTTATATACTCACAATGGTGAGTAATTTTGTGAACTGAGTGAACTGTTGATTTAAAACCCAAATACTGCCCTAGAGCAGATGTAGGGCGAGAACAAACCTTTACCCGAGTGACTCCCAGCTTCAGTGTTTCTATTGTTGTGACCTGAAATCACAAAGAGTCTGTGGAAAAGCAGAGATGTTTTCTGGAGAGGCAGTAATTGCGGAGGTTTGGGACTGTGTGAAAGTGCTCTGAATGTGTGTCAGTCTGATCTGAGACATGAACAAAGACTCTGTTGTTGAACACAGAAGTTCAAAGGCGTTGTTGGACACTAATGCCTCGTTTGAGCTCTGATGATGACAATAGAAGCTCCTATTAATGTTACTCCATCAGCAGCCTTACCACAAAAATACATAACACCTTATTAACAGAAAGCTGTGTTTTATCTGTCTCGCTCAACTCACAATCCAGTAATTAGTAGTGTGACAGCATGCAAATGATGGGCTTTAGGAGTCTGACTCAGTAATTAAAACCTGAACCCGTTAAAGCACATCAGCAGACAGATGTAGAAAAAGTGTGAAAAAGTGCATATAATGTACTAAACAGTTTTTTTTTTCCCTGCATATTACATATTGAACATTTGATTTGCATTTTTAAGTCATTTTAACTAAATGCATTTCATGAGTAGAATTTCAGCATGATGCATATGCATATGTGGGTGCATGTTTTTATGAGTGAGTTTTGCACTTGAGTCACAAAAAGAGTTGTTGTTGTACTTGCTGTTGTACAAAGGGGAACAAACAACAACAACAGAAAAACAAAATAACAATTTACTTTGCACTTGTTCTTACGGTACATTGTGGGATTGAATGAGTGCACTCGAGAACGTTTACTATGGTTTTGAACACCACTTAAAATGGTTGTCCCTTCAAATAGTGTCTTATTTGAGGGTATAGAGGCAATTTCAGATAGAGCCCAGTAGTTTAGTTAACCTTGTTTTTAACGTAAGCGGCCGTGACCATTTGTAACTTATGTGCAAGACTTCCGGAGCATGGCTTTAGTTATTTTTAGCGGTATACTATAATTTGCTGCTTGATATTGCAAATATATTGGAATGAATTATCGCTATTAACATCTAAAAGAGTGACAAATGTGTATTATTTTGTTGTAGCCTAATAGGATTTTAAAATGTTAAAGGAAAATATTACAAAATGTATTAAGTGGATGTGTTTGTGACAAAATTGCTCTCAAAAAGTGAACAAAATCTGACTCTCAATCCTCAAAATTATCATTTAAAAAAGCTCTATATATTATATTTTCCTTTATGATTTTTTTTTCTTTTTTCTTTTTTTTTTATCAGTATTGTTATATAGGCCTAATACATAGCTAAACATCGAAAGAAAAAAATATATTTATTATTAACAAAAAATAGCTAGGCCTTTATATTTTTGTGGGTCTCACCCCTGTGACGTCCATAAAGGTATGACTCATGAATAAAATACAATATAATACATTTTTTTAAATGATGCAAACAAACAATCAAATGCATATATTTAGTAACATCAAATTCTTAAAAATCGAATAATTGTCTTTCTAAAATTACAAAAAAACTTTGAATTTAGTCATTAACATTAGTTGTGTGTGTGTGTGTGTGTGTGTGTGTGTGTAGTCCTTAATGCAAATAAGTGTTTCTCGCTCACTGTGACGTCTCTCTCTCTCTCACTCTCTCTCTCTATCTGCGTTATTGCGCAACGAGGCGACACGAACGCACAGGACTTCGCAAGAGTTCGGTTCCGACGGAAGCCCAGCAGGGAGTTCTGTATCAGATGTTGCTCTGAGCGATGACGGACAGCCAGGTGCACGCGCATCGCTCGTCCCCGACGCCGCTGGTCCTGATGCTGCGCGCGCGCGAGCATCATCATCGTCAGCAGCAGCAACATCACTGAGAGACGCTCAGAAGCTCGGATCGGATGAAGGGATGTCAGCCGCTGCCAGACCATTACCGACCCTCCTCCGAGCCGGCGAATGAACACTCATCCTTGGCGAAGCGCTTCATCGTCACGAACCCTTGCAAGGACGCGGATCCGAGGCTTTGACTTCGCTTCCCAGTCCTTCGAGATATTTGCGGCTTTTCTTCCACCTTCTGGAGAGACTCTGGCGCTTTAATCTGGATATGTTGAAAGGCACGTAAGGATGGATGGGATTATTAGTTTTTTGGGGGTCCTGACGCTCCTTTTGGAGGGCATATCGTGCCAGGGAGTGTATGGTAAGTGCCAGCAGCTTACAGATGCATTCATATGCCAGTCAACATTCCGTGTGTGCGTGTGAACAGGTGCCATTTCAAAAACCATTCAGCATCAGATCTTCCCAACAACTGATCCACAGGTTTTATTAGGAAAAAACTAACAAACAAACAGACACACATTATAAACGCCAGATCCATCACTGACTAATTGAAAATAACAGCTGAATCGTTTAGAATGATAGAAAACACAAACGTTTTTATTGCTAAAGTTTTTTTTTAAGTGTGATATTTAGTCACAGTGTGCATTTTCATTGCATGACATAGTTAAATAGTTTAATGTGTTCTCAGTCCACAAGAAAAAAATGATGCAAATAGCCATGATATGTAATGTGCATGTTACATGCTAAACGGTTCATCCAATCGTTTCCCTCATTTGATGAAAGTCCTTGTATTGCATTAAAGAAAGGCTGTAGAAATGCTTCAGCGTTCCCAATGTACAAGGGAAAATCAAGCAAATGTGCAAATTGCATGCTAAACAGTTCATCCAATGGGTTCCTCAAGTCATTGCATTTAACAAACAGTGTGAGAATGCAACATTGCAGAAATGCCTTAATATTCTTAATACATAAGGTAAAATAATGCAAATAGCAAGTATATCTATATAGTAAATGTCCATATTGCCTGCTCCTCCATTTGTTTTCTTCGTTTAATGGTAGACATTGCAATGCATTTATGAAACACTGTAGAAATGCTTGGATATTCCCAGTGTACATGGAAAAATAACGCAAATATGCAGATTGCATGCTAAACAGTTCATCCACTGGGCACCTCTGAATTCTGAAGTTGTTGCATTGCATTTAAGTTACCCTGTAGAAACGCAGCAGAAGTCGTTGCATTGCATTAAAGAAACATTTTGGGAATGCAATAGAACGTATTTAATTGCACTGAAGAAACATTGTAGAAATGCCTCAATCCACACTGTAACATAATGCAAATAGCAAGTATATCTATTGCAAATATCCCAGTTGCATACTAAACAGTTTACCCAACTGTTTTTCCATGCATTTAATGGAAAACACATCATTGCATTAAAGAAACACTGTAGAAACGCTGCATTATATAAATCTGCATGTGTCGGGCTCTAGCCTCTCCTTATCCAGCATTCTCATCGTGTACTAAGCAACTAGTGAATTTCTAGTAGCGTAGTGTGGGTTAACCAGAGCTTTGCATGACTGTGAGTCATAACGTGAAAATGTCACGAGGGAAAACATCTAAGCATTGTTTACTGTGGGCCGCTGTTGCTCAGGGCCGATATGACTGGATCACGGGTCATGCGTGGAGATGGTGGGCGTAATATCAACTAGATGGCTTTTGTTTTTGGAGTCGGTTCACATCGAGAGGGGCAGGCAGGATAGTACACATGTGTCTCTGGGAGCTAATAGGATAATAGAGTTTGGGCAGAGCCGGGTTTTGCTGATCCACGAGAATGCACTTTAAAATCAATGACTTCAGCGCCCGTGGAGGAATGGAAATGACGGCGTGAGATGCTGGTGAATGCCAGCACGCTCAGAGACGCCCAGCAGTATATGCTTCCTAATTAGTGTTAATTTTAAGATTCGCTTCTAGTGTTTGCTGCTCACTGCATGCTCAGCAGGGGACACTTAAAGAAGTAGCTCACCAAAATTAAAAAAAAAAAAAAGGGCTGGAAATGTGCTCACCCTCAGACCATCCAAGGTGTAAATTAGTGTGTTTCTTCGTCAGATCTGGAGAAATGTGTCTGGGTAAATGGGTGCCATGAGGATGAGAGTCCAAACAGCTGATAAAAACATCACAATAATCCACACCACTCCAGTTCATCAGTTAACATCTGAAGAAGACAAAAGATTAAACTATTACAGCATATATATAAATATATATATATACTTAAAAGCTTATTTAATAAGCTAAATGTAATGCGTATTTGTTAGTCATAAATTAGTCAAATAAAGTAATTATCAATGGATTCTTATACAGCATTTTGACAAAATATATTTTGAATAAATGGTAAATTTATTTTGAAAACAGCAATGCTCAATTAAATGTATAATATATATATATATATATATTAGCCTTCAAATGCCAAAATGTAAAATGGCCAAAACGTGCTGAGGAAGATAATTTATTAATGTAAATATATTTTAGCAAATATATGGTCTTTTACTTTTTGTATGTTTTGTAGGATATATTATATTTTAATTTGCCATATTGTTTTTAAATAACCAAATGCATGTATTCATACTTGTAATCAATATAAAGTACTTGTTAACTAAGTTTATTTAGTTAAGTATGGACATTGTTAAAATATAAATAAATAGTGGTATTTAGTATTTATGAGATTCATAATTATCAAAGATAAATATACAAATATGGTTATTGTGCATTTCACACATTTAGTGTTTGAGTACGGTTACAAGAAACATGAGCTGTTTTATTTATGTTGATCAGTTTGTTTATGTTAAAAATCTGTAAACCAAAGTTAGCATTGATCATAACTTAAGGCCTACTTTCCAACGAGGTCTTCAAACATAGACAACGTTCGCGTTTCAGCAATCGCATGCTTGTTTTGTGAGCTGTGGTGATGATAATGTCATCACATCTGGAGGTTAGTGGTCACCTCAGCTGAGGTGAAATAAGGCAGTTTTCTCTTGTTTTAGCTGAACTTGTGTTGCACTCAAATGCTGCTGATGCTCATTTTCTCAGAAGTGATCTGTCAATGCTTGTTCCCTACATACCATTAGCAGCACTTGCTCCCCATGATTTGGAACCCGTTTAAGTCCACTTCACACTGCACAGGACGAGGATCTGTCAGTCGTATCCCATCATGCATTAGTGCCGGGTGTTTGAACAGAAGGTGTAATGTGTGTGACCTGATTAGTCATTTGTGTTATGAATCCCAGTCTAAACATCATTATGTAGCTAAAGGCAGGCTGTAATGCTGATCTGGGTTTATTGTTGGTTGATCGAGAGCCGTGGTGTCATTTAGTTCATCTTTACAATAAATCTGCATTTGTTGTTAACATAAGTTAATAAACAAAAATGCTAAATAGTTAATAATTTATTCATTAATCTTATTTAATGACAATTTCACTCATTTTAAATACATTATTAAACTTCAATTCTTAATCTGTTAATATTATTTAATATTTCAACCTGACCTCATGAAAGTGTGTATAAACAGTACGCAAAAATAAAAACAAAAAACTCATGGTATTGATATGCAAAAATTTACTGCGTATTAACTGTCTATTATTTGCAAACCAAAGTAAATATTAGTGAACCAATGCCACAAGGTTTTGTTTTCATTTGGCGTACTATTTTAATGCTGTTTCATGAGAGTTACATGCACACACACACAGTTGTTTTTTTTCAGTGTAAGGTTTATATTTACAGTATATTCGCATTTTATGGATTTTTACGTGTATATGCCAAAATATACCAAAAATATATTATCTACCAATATGTTTGGCCACTTTTGTATATTATTGAATGTTTTTAATATGTTAAATAGATTTTCAGTTATAAAAATATGCATCATTGAGCCTTATTTTTTTATTTATCCATATAGTATATCCAAGTCTTACTGAACTAGAGCTGATGTTGTAATTGCGTCATGATGAACGCTTGAGTGCTTTTGGACAGAATAAATGGAACTGTTGGTAAATTTCATATTTCTCATTCGCTTCCCAACTTTTATTCATTTATTTTTCATAATTGCTTATGAAGAGTGAAAGATTACATGTGGAACTGATGCTGAGTTTGTGCCTTTGATGACTCTCATGCTGCCGCAGAGCATGATGGGAAATGTAGTTTGCATTTTGTTGACTTTTTATGTAGCTTGATAGTTACGATTATTTAAAATAAAAGGCTTTTTTTTATTCTACAGAAGGGCAATATGATTTGAAGTGTCGTCATGGTGACAGAATGTTTGTAATATTACACACATTACTTTAACCAGTTAGAATAAGCTTTTAAAATACACTTTCAAGAAGCTCTATGTGCAGCTAGTATAATATTCAGTAAATAAAATGCCTTTTAAGTGCACTTAAAGAAAGATACTTCCATCAGTGATAAAAATACACTTAATAAAAAATCATGCTTTAAAGATGTACACTTACTTAAAGAACATGTAAAGTACTTCAAAAGTTACATTTTCAATGTACTGCACTACAACTTTCATGCACTAAGTTGAAACTTCATCCATCCATCCATCCATTTTCTTCCGCCACCTCAGCTGGCCTCTCTCGATGTGGAGGAGTAACGGATCTACTCTGAGCTCCTCCCGAGTGACCGAACTCCTC
>JAUCMU010000043.1:21084120-21096836 GCA_032275025.1 Enteromius treurensis | reverse complement strand
GAACGACCCCTAAGCCTTTGGTGACACATACACCACGAAATTAAATTGTGGATCTCTCCCCTGTCGTCTCCCCTCACACATATATATATATATATATATGTGTGTGTGTTTGTGTGTGTGTGTGTGTGTGTGTGTTTGTGTAAAATATATTTAATTTCTCTAATACTTGCTTTTAAACTATTTTTACTTTTATAAAATATATATTTTTCATTTTAAGTTTTAATAGTTTGTTTATTTAATTTCTGTCGTATTATTATTATTATGAATTTTTTTATTTTAATACATTTGTTGAAATATTTATTTCTTTTTTTACTATTCATTATATTTAATTAATATTAATATTTAATACATGGAATGAGCAGTTGGAGAATGCCTGAATGTTTTTTTTCTCTCTAATGTTTTAAATTATTTATTAATGTTCTTTTATAATTATTATTTTACTTTTTTATTTGATTTTTAATGATCATTTTCATATATTATTAATTTTATTATTTTTATTTTATCCAAAATTATCATAATAGCTGCTGGGTGTGATTGCATCCCTCCAGCATCTTCACTGCAGTTTTTACACTCAGTGTTATTGAACAGCTGTGATCTACACACACAGTACTTCATTCTGACATCAGTGGTCTGCCTGAGCAAACACAACCATCAGTTCACATGCAGTTACTTAAAGAGCTCTTGGCCGTAAAAGACGAATAATCTGAAGCGTTTGCTGGGTCAAAGGTGCTCAACGTTCCTCAAGCTTTTACCGTCTCTCTCAGGCCTTTTCCACACATAAATGCAATGACATCCATAAAACAACATGCTGAATAAGGAGATATTGAACGCATGCTGTGATGTAAGTGATAAATGATTAATTGAAAAAATAAAAAAAGGCATTTATTTCTCCATAAAATGGATCATAGAGCTCAGCAGCATGTCTGCTGTGTTTGCACTGCTGTTACTCTGCTCTTGTATTTTTATTCAATTTCAATTAATTTAATTGTATTTTAATGCCATACAGTAATGTGCAGCTGATACACGAGCAAAAATGAATCACAGCTACAAATCAGAGCATGCATATGAAGAAGATTTAAACATGTGAAGGAGATTATTATGAATCACTCTTTTTTTATTCTGCATTAAATTAGAGTGTGCGCGATCATTGTGTAGTCATTGACCAGATTGTTAGATGTTAGTCGACTAGGTAGTCATCAGAGTGAAGTACGCTAGATAGAGCTCAAACCCAAAGTCATTTGTCTCAAGGACATCTGTGTTTATTTGATTAGCAGTGCTTGAGTGCCAAGCGAGGGCTGATTGTGATGCTCTTGTCTGTTCTCTTCACAGCACCTCCTACGGTCCGGATCGTGCACTCAGGTCACGCATGTAACGTGGAGGAGGAGCGTTATTCTGAGAGGGTTTACACCATCCGAGAGGGAGAGACGCTCGAGCTCACCTGCCTGGTCACTGGACATCCACGGCCACAGGTGAGAAACTGACCAAATATACTGTCGAAATATGTGTCAGATTGCAACTTATGTGTGAAGGAAATGTCTCTAGGATTTAGGGTGGCCAGAGTTTTACGCAATTATAACGCAATCTCACTTTAAAAATAGTGCAGATAACGCAGGTTCTATTTGACTCTATGAATCACCTGTAGTTTAAAGGGACAGTTTACCTAAAAATTACAATTTTGGCATTTTTACTCTTCCTCAAATTGTTCCAAACCTATATGACAAAAGAAGATATCTTGAAGACTGTTAATAATGAAATACTTGATGGTAGTCATCGAATTGAACAAAATATGATGGTTGGCGTCAACTTTTTGGTAACTAATATTGTTCTGAATATCTTCACTTGTGTTCAGCAGAAGGAAAATAAAACATATACATGTTTTATACATGGAAGGATGAGTAAATGAAGAATTTTCATTAGTTACATATAAAGTAACTAAATATTAGTGCAGTCAAACGATTAATCGCATCAAAAATAAATGTTTTTGTCAGCATAAATGTCCATACATGTAAATATTTTCAATATATATATATATATATATACTGTATGTGTCACAACCTCGTGCCGTAAGGAGAGTCTTTTAATTGTCAACTAAAAAACAGGATACAACGTTGACATGAAGACATATAAAAATATAAAGGACCGACAAGGGAGACTCACAGGGTAAATATACACACACGGAAATCATGGGATAACTGAAAACACCTGGGGAACACAGCTGGGAACAAATTAACACAATGAACTAACCAGGGACAGGAACAACCAAATTTGGAAATACACATGGGGCGAAGGCACACAAGACTGACAGTATGTGTGTAGATTTATACATAATAAATAATAGTACACATATTATATAAACAAAAACTTTTATTTTGGATGTGATTAATCGCAATTAATCGTTTGACAGCACTAAAAGCTACAATGCTCTCTATTTAATCAGTTCATATTGACTAATATGCATGAATAAATAAATCAAACACTTTCATAAAATCTAGCAATCGAAATTCATGATTATGCATGGTGGTGCAGTCTTAAGTTTTATTTCATAGTATTTGCATGATTCCTGATCATCATGGATGACTGAAATCAGACTCTAAACTTGTCTAAAGTTCAAGATGCTGTCATCTCTGGAGTGAGGGAATATGGTGAATTTATGAATGTGTGTGTTCTTCTGTAATCTTCTCTACTCACATACAGTATTTCCCAGCTGAATATGACCGCACAACCAACCGGATAAACGGCGCTAACCCAGAATAAATCCATTTGTGGAGCCAGATCAAGCGGAAGAGCTTTTTTTGGCATGGTTGACAGATCTGATGCGATGTTGGACAGCCGAAAGAATATTATGCTGCTGCATTCCAGTATTCAGACTTACTGTAACAAGACCGGATTTCTAGAATTATAGTAGAGTTATTTTAAAAGCCAAGATATTTTTTATGATTAGTGTTGCAGCTCAAAGTCACTTTTGCTGCAACTTTTTGAAATGTTACAATACCATATTTATGCAAATCTATTGATGTTTAAAGGACATACTGTATATCATCATGGATCATTTTCGGAACCCTAAAATCTTTATTGTTTTAATTTTATTTTTATTTGCACACAGATAAAAGTGCAAATTAACATTTTTAAAATCAATTATGATTGATTTGTTCCAATAATTGTGAACAATAAGTCCCAACTTATAACTAGTATTGCTTTAAAAAACAAACCATGCGTTTGGGCACCTGATTGAATTGATTTCAATTTGAATTCAATTTGATTTTGGTCTTTCATTCCACATATGCAAAAAGATTTTAAATTAAACAAAAAATAAAATTGGATGCAAAAGTTTTACACAACAATCTTAACATATATAATTCAATTCAAAGGTTTATGTAGGTTTACTGTATGTTGATAGCTAGAGAATTGTATGTGCCATTAATATTCACGTTTTTAATTAAATTGCATTTTTCATGATTAAGTTATTTTTGGCCACCTGGCAAATAAATGATCCAGCATTTCCTCCTAGCTCGTCTGTCTGTGAAATGTGCAGTGATTCAAAAGCTCATTCAGTATTTAGACTCAAAATCTGTGTTATGTCTCAGTTCCTGAAATGCTGTCAGCAGGTTTTATTTCTCTCTGAGCAAGCGCCAGAAGCAAGATGAGATTGGCTCTGGTGGCTGTAACAGAGTCTCAGCGATGACTGAACCATTTGATTTTAAGAGGGCTTTGATCCAGATTTAAAACATGAAATGACAAACATCTGTCAGATCATGTGTTGAACCGCTGCTCTTCAGCCAGAAAGTGTTTAAGAGGTCAAATCTTGGAGCATTTATTCCCCCATGTCAACTGATAATGACAGCAAAGTGTTTGTTTGTTTATATTTTATTTGATTTTTTTTTAATGACTTTTACAATGTCTTTCCACACTTAATTAATAATCATTTTTGTAAATAAAAATATATTTTATATAAAAATATAGTTTTGGAAAATATATGTAGTAAAATATACTAATATTACTTTTAAAGCATGTTTTATAATTTTAGTTTTTTTTTAGTTTTTTTTTTACTTTTAATATTTTTGTGATTATGACGAGGGACCAGACTGTGTTGGATCTATTTGCAGCTTTATTCAAGGAGAGTCGTGCAGCAAGAATCAACAATGGCAAACAGAGCAACATCCAACTTTGTGATCAGAGTCGGGGAAGGCAGCAAACGTTCAAAAGAGATAAACAATCCAAGATCAGGGCAGGCAGAAAATGTGCAGTAGTAGTAAACAGTCCAAGTCAAACACTAAGGCAATAACAGGGAAAAAACATTTGGAATTGATGTGGCAAATCAAGACTTCGCTTCAAGCCCAGTCCAGGACTCGTTAATGTAAGATGGGAAAATCGGATCTCTTCCGGGAGGGCAATGTTGAGGTAGTTCTTGCACACTCCCAGGTTCTCTCTGGAACTAAACTTCCAAGTCTCTCCCACATGGCAGCATGTTTTTGCTGAGGTTATGCATTCTTTTAAATTAGAAATTAATTGGATTCTCATTGTTTTAATTATGGAATTGGCTTGATATAATTTCTTTATTTATCACAGTCATGTATTCTTCTAAATTGAAATTGAATTGTATTCACATTGTTTAATTATGTAATTGGCTTGATATAATTTTACCTGACAAACGAAAATAAACTATTAAAATAAAATAATTATTTCTTGATTAATTTTAGAGTGCTGAAATCTTTGTTTCTAGTAGGGTGTGAGGAGGCTTGGCGCGCATAAATATCACGGCCAGGATATGCAAACTGGGGGCGCAGGGAACAGGAGCAGTAGGCACGTTTTATCTGAAGACCCCCTGATTTCTGATATCACTGAAATTGACACATTGGGCATGGAAAAGGACTATGTAAACTATGTTTTTGGCAAAAGTGAGCAGTAGGCAGCTGGAAATTAACATATTAGTTTCCCTATAACTGCTGAGCAATTATCAGACTGGCGAGGTTTGTGTTACGGCGATTTGGCCGACGTCAGACCCAGATGGCTTTAGGTCCCACAAGGAACGTATAACAAAAAGTATAGCATATCTAGAAGAATCATATCTCTAAATTAAGATAACTAAATTCAAGAGTAGCACCTAAATTTAGTAGTATAATTTTAATCTCAGAGAATGTAAAATTGGAGTCAGACTTAAAACGAGGTAAATATAAAAAGTAAATTAGAAATGAAAGTTAGAAGAAGCCAAGTGTTTTCACAGAAATGCTGGAAAAGTGAGGTGCACAAGATCCAGGCTAGTAAACCAGACCTTTCATCAGCATTCATGGACTATAAAACAAACTGTGATTTCATGCCTCACAGGATCTGCATTACGATGGGCTGAGTCAATATGGAGTCAGGCGGGACCAGCTGTTGGTTCTTATTCAGCCTTTGCTCAACATTTTTCAGAAGTTTTTGGACGCTCAGATCAGGAATCATCCGCTGTATATAATTTTCGCCAAAATAACCTATCTGTGCAGGAATATTCCATCAGGTTCCGAACGCTGGTGGCCGCTAGTGGATGGAACGAAAAGGCATTGATTACCACATATCGTTAAGGACTTGAACCGAACTTACGTCTCATGTTGGCCCCTTATGATGACTCGATCGATCTGGAACGATTTATTCAGCTGTCCCTCTGCTGTTCGGCTCAAGTCACATCATACAGCCTTCAACCATCTACCACAGCAACAGTCATTCCCCGTCCACCAAAGTCTCTGAGCCCTCCAGTTACCCAACATGAGCCCATGGAAGTAAACAGATGACGCCTTGATCCACAAGAATGCCAGCATCGAATCTCAAAAGGTCTTTGTCTATACTGTGGGCAATCGACTCATCTGGTGAAAGATTGTCCTCTTCGTCCACCTAGACCAGTGCTGAGTACCATCTTTCCTAATGAGGAAAATATGCCACCATTTTCTACTCCTGTAACTCTTACTGCCAATGATGTCTCTGTTTCTGTGGCCGCTTTGATAGATTCTAGCTCCACTGGCAATTTCATCGCCGGGCACCTGGCACGGCGTCTGAAGCTAAAGACCTCACCCACTGATCTGGTGTATCAAGTACAATCTATAACGGGTAAACCCTTAACAACTCGTCATGTGAGACGCAGTGCAGGGCCGGTTGGAGTACGAATAGGAGTTTGTCATGTGGAGGAGACATCATTCTTGGTACTGGAGGGCTCTAAGATGGACCTTGTTCTAGGGCGTCCGTGGATGGCTAAACATGAACGCATCCTCTCCTGGGGCCCTGGTGAGATCCTCAAGTGGGGTTCAAAATGCTGGCCCGAGTGTTTCCCGAACCTACCACTCCAACCTACTCATCAGCTCCAAGTATGTACTACTTCTATTGAAAGTCCTACTGATAAGCAGTCATTTCATGTTCCCACAGAGTACATGGACTTCCGAGACGCAGCTGATCTGCCGCCACATCGCCCATGGGACTGTGCTATTGATCTGCTTCCAGATGCCCAAGTGCCCAAGGGACATATTTACCCCTTATCACTTCCAGAAACCAAAGCCATGGAAGAATACCTTAAGGATGCTTTGGCACACGGCTACATTCGACCATCTGCTTCCAGTTTTTTCTTCGTGGCCAAAAAAGATTGCGGTCTTCGACCATGTATCGATTACAGAGCCTGTGTAGCTTATATGTTACTCATGAATAAATTATGTTAAAACGTGTATAAATGACTTATTCTTGACAAACGGCAAAAGAGCTGTGTGCTTGAGCACATTTGAATAATGTCAGGCTGTAAACGGGCTTTGAAAAGGCTGTCAATCAAATGTACTTGTCGGGCTCATGCCGAAATCTGTCGGGTTCGGGTCCTGTCAGCCTAACATTTAATGCCAGATTACAGCTCTACTCTCATCATCCGTGTGAGTGCATTCGGATGTCTGTGCGACATAATGGGAACATCAGTTTTCCGCCACATCTGTAAGGTAGTACGGGATGTAGCAATTTTCCTGTAGGGTACACAGTAGCTTTGACAAGCCCGTACCTCGTACTGTTCTGCTCGTAGTAACCGTCTAAATAGTAGTTGCCTATTTGCATTTCACCATGATTTAGAGCATGGTTTTTGTCTATGTTGCGGGTCTTTTTCACATACTCAAGCCATTCTATCGACGCGTTTGAGTAAGTCTTGCTGTGCTAGACGTACATGTTATTATGCGTCAGAGCCAGCGTGCCTCTATCGAGGTAATGCGTTTTGAAGACACCCATGCAGCAGCTCGCGAGCGTGGTAAAGTTGAACGGGTCGAGTTCGGTACAGTCTATGAAAGCTTTTCTGTATTTAATGCAACCTTCACACAGCAAAATTACATAGTTATTCCGTAGGCGCACAACTCCTTCTTGAAACTAAAGAATTTCCCAGACACTGTGGGATACCAAGCATCGAACTTCGCTTGATCTTTATCCGACATGTTTCCATACCCGTAAAACTTTTTGTGTTGAAAAAAAAGCCTTTTGAAAAGATGGGGAAAGTAACCTTTTTCAGTGGTGGTCAGGTTTAGAGCAGCGGGTATCTTAGACAGGGCCATCGGTATGAAGCTGTAACTGTCTATGTATCGTTGGGCAAAAGCCTCATCGTACATGAAGATTTGGCTGCATAATGGGCTATGAAACAGTAGCCTTTGTATCGCGGCTGCCTGAAATGTGTGATCAACTGGGCTATACAGTTGTTACCTTTGGACACAAAACGTTCCCCATCGAAAGTGTTTGCGCAAACAAAATTTGCGATGTGTCTCCCGTTGTCAAAACGCGATTCAAAGTTATAAAAACTATAGCATTCGCCGGGTTCCTTGGGTGGACAGGGCGGTATGTAGCAGAAATGCAGGCCTTGGCCATGTAGCTCCTCTCCACATTCGTCGCATCGAGAGGGCGCGCATTTGTGATCATCTATCGGTCCTATAATTTCGTAACGTCTGTTACATATACTGCAATATTTTATAACATCGCATGTTGGTTTTTCCTTGCTGGGTCGAAGTTTCTTGTGCATGTCATAGCAGTAACCGAGTTACAAAATCGACGACAATTGGGGCAGTGAACAGTTCTTTTCGGATGTTTGTTGCATTCGAGGTCGAAACATATGTTACATATGTACTTGCAATAATGGTTTTGGATTTTAGAATAACCTTTATAACAGATATGACATACGATGAATACAGTGAGGTTGAGGATCGTGTAGTAATGCTCGTCTTGTAAATAAAGTAACACCGTCTTTGGATGAAATTCGTCATGAGTTTTAAACGTTTCTAACACTCCTGCATTCATTCTATAAAAAACTACAATTTTGATGCCTAGCAGTTTTTCAAACGTTGCTATGTCATGAAGACCGATCTTGTCGTGGATTGAAAACCCTGCGTTGTCGTGGATGACGGTCGCACGTCCTTCTAATTTGTTCTCGGGTAGTTGCGGGTCGAGAAAATGGGCGAGATATATAGAAAAACACAGATTATTATTGAGATTGAGGGCTACGTACAAAGATATTGTTTTTTCTTTTAATCACCTGTTGCAGGGGGATGTTTATTAATTTGCGTCTTCGACTTCCTCCATGTCTATTCATAACCACATCAACTTCGATACTGACAGAGTCATCAGACAATAGTTGATCGTCACTTTGTAAAGTTTTTACAATTTGATCAGTAAAAAGATTAACGTCATAATTATTTCCCGGTGATAAAACAATGCTAACAGGTGATTTCAAGCTTTCGCTATCCATTGTTAAATTAATGATGCTGGAGTTACCACCGATTTGTCTGGCAAATGATGCAATTTTGTAAATTTTCTCATGTAGCGAGACATGGTAAGACGCCAGATCAGCAGACCTTATTTCACACATATTCATAGTCCGTCGCAACTCGACGCTGTTAAACTCATTTACTACACCCCCTTGTCGTATCAGGGTATCAATATCCTCTTGACTTAATTCTATCGAGTCTGAAGAGGCGTGATCGGCATTATTAGTTGTGGAGCTAGTTGACGGCTGATCGATGTCGGAGCGGCTCTCTACACAGAGCGCACTCATTTGATCCGCATCGTCGTCATTGAGTGAACGCTGTTCAACGTCTGAGGACATTGTTGATATATGCCTAGCTCTAGCAGATTCAATTGACAAGCCTCCGCTTTGTAGTGGTTGCTGGTCGTATCTATTTATCTCCGTCTGCAACAGATTACATAAATCAATGTTTAGACTCTGTGCTATTTCTGCTTCTATCTGTTCTAAATTGCAACTATTTTGCATTTGATCAATATTAAATGGCATTTCGGTATGATTCGGATAGGATTCTAATAACCATTCTAATATGGCTACTAAGTTGTTGGGGTCATCTGTATACATGTTTATGACATTCTGTAACAGATCTAAGAGAGGTTGTTCTGGCTGACCGTTTTGGTTGGCTCCAACATCCATTATGCTATACTAAGTCAAATGTATCTATCAGTTATACAAATCAGACAAAAATAAATAAATAAATAAAAAATAAAATAAAAAACTACAGACAAAATGGTACCCGGTAAAAACTAAGAAAAACTACGAAATGGCCGCCAGTGTACAGAAAGAACTACAAACAAAATGGTACCAGGTCACAAAGAACTACAAAACAAGATGGCCGACAGTGTACAGAAAAACTAAGAAATGGCCGTCAATGTACAGAAAAAAACTACAGACAAAATGGTACCCCGTCACAAAGAACTACAAAACAAAATGGCCGTCAGAGTACTGAAAACATTTCAAAATGGCCTCCAATGTACAGTCAAAATGGTCACCATGTGTATAAAAAGCATGAAGTTAATTCAATTCTATTAAAAAAATTATAGATTATGATGAAAAACAATCAAATATAAGTGAGAGAGATGGTAAGAGAGGGATAGTTGAGAAGGTATTCAATTACAAAAAAATTATCAGATATAAGCTTATCAGGGTGCATTCAAAAATATAAAGTCATTATAAAAAATTTAAGTTTTCAAATGTTTTAAAGTTGAAAAAAATAACAAATATAAGTGTAATATAAGGTCATTATAAAAAAATAAGATTTAAATGTTTTCAAAGTTTTAAAAATGATAAAAATACAAGTGTGTTGAGGTGCAATGTATTAAAAATCAAAAGATAAAAAATATTACTAAAAATGTTATCATATATGAGAGAGAGAGAGAGAGAGAGAGAGCAAGCAGGAAAACAGGATCTTATTGAAAGATACCAAATAACGATAAAAACTTTTAAAAAATATGTGAATGATACAGAAAGAGAATACATATGCACTCAGAAAAATTATGATACAAAAGCATACAGTGTCAGAGCATACAGTGTCAGTCAGAAATATAGTAAAAGATACAGGGGCAGTCAGTAATATTTAAAAACATACAGACACAGTCAGAAATATAGAAAAACATACAGAAAAATACAAAAGCATATAGAAAACATACAGAGAGTCAGAAATATTTAACGATGCCAAAAATTAGACAAGTCGCATAGCAGTGAAACAATGAGGTGTTACTCACGGATTTGTCTAATTAGAATGTCGTGTGTTGAAGCCAAATTTTCAGTCATTTGTGTCTGCAGCAATCGTGTATGAATCTCCGAAGCGTGGTGTAAATCGCTTCCCAGTTGTTGAAACTTCTCATCAATATAACTCCGGAGATCGCCGAAGAACTGCTTCAGGATCTCTACAGAATAAGAATAAAACATTATATTATTATAAAAGTATTTTTTTTTTATAATTGTAATCTATTGTAATACATTATAACAGTATAACTAAACCCTGCAAATAAAACTGCATGTAATACCGTGAATGGTCTCAGGTTCCGCAAAATGAACACTCGCGGACTCCCCGTCTGTAAAATAATAAATGAGACAAATGCACTAAAACTGTATTCTCTCTCTGGACTATAAAAACAGAAAATTGTAGTAGCTCTAATCGAACACACAATATCCCCAAAACACCAGACTAGGAAATATTTCATTAATATAAAAATTTAGAAGGCTCAGTACTTTGTGCATACTAGTCTAATATATTACTTTTTAAAACTTACTGTAATTTGTGGGGGAAATGACGGCGACTGCTCTTCTTTTTCTAGATGGTTCACTATTATAAGAACATTCACCCTCAGTAGCGATAGATGAGCTTCCTTCCCCAGCGTCCGCTGTATTATCTTCGTCCTTTGTCAAATCAATAAATTCAACGTCTATAAAGAAAATCAAATCATTCTTTACCATGAAATTAACATTAACTTAAAAGCATTCAAAAGCGACAACAAGCGCTAGACTGCACTCTCATGTCACCAGATTCTTATTACAGCGTATGTGTTGGCACAAGTGGAGAGCACTTGCCTTCCGAGCAGGAGTTTGATGGTTTGAATCCCGGGTAGAATTAGAAATTTTATTTACCATTTTGGTGTACGCCTTGACGATCCAGCTGCGCTGTTACTGTGGTGATAGAAAGGCAATTAATTTCATACTGGGGAAATAAAACAATATATCAAAAGTATTTATATAGAACAAAAAGAGAAACTCACGTAGATTAATTTCTACAAACGCCTTCTGCTCGACACTCGTGATTCCTAAATATTATAAACTATTAAAATACTTTAAATCAGCTTAATTCTACAAAATAAACAACTATGCTTTTTAAATATGGCTAGAATCACACTTACTGTTCTGTTCCATTATGTTGAAAAATAGTTCGGAGATGTCTTCAAATCACTGGGTGAAACGCTAAGTTTGCATGCAAGTTTTTTTTTTTTTTTTGACTTTTACACGTTGGACTCCATTTTAAATACACCCCAGAAAGCAATACATTGCGTGATATCTCCATATAAATTCAAACGAACCTTAGCTGTAAATGTACATTCATCGTAATTTCACCCTGTAGTCGATCACGTTCCATGGAAAAAAGTAATTTTAGGACCAGCTGTTATTAAGTTCACCGTAGATCTGGTTACACCATTTGTAGAGGTAATTCATAGCGGCTTGTTTTGTTACCCTGAGAATCACCTACATAGGCGCTTAGGGAATAAACTCTAAATGTCTCGTCGCACATATGTTGTCACTCTCGCTGATGTTCAGCTTTTAAAAAGAAAAGATACGTGGTGTACATGTTAAAGTCCGAATAAATAAATGCTACAAAATAAACATGACCAAGGACTATTTTTTTTAAATCTAATAGTATTTAGATTAGATACGTATGTCATGACCAAACGCCCCACAGAACAATCTGACATCTTAAAGACGGGGATGTTAGTAATTTTTATTTTTAAAACATACAGAAAAACTGGTCGTTCGTCTCTGTATTTATTGTATCATCAGGATTTTTATTTAAAGCATTCTTCATTCAAAGCATTTGTTTCTATTAAAGAAACGGCTTATACGTCCATCTTATTGAACTATCAGGTACATATTGTGATATGTTAAAAATATAAAACCAAGTTAAGTTTTAAGTCAAGCTAATGTTTGTCCTTTTCACACATTCCCGCAGTGAGCTGGAGCAGAGTGGGGGAGAGAGGCAGAGAGCGCTCGCAGCGCGCATCCCAAAGTCACGCTGAGCATTCCTTGAAACACTCCATAAAACATTCTAAACATTCAGCAGACTTTCACGCATGCCGATTTATGCTTCTGGATTTTATTTTAAGATCAAAAGGTCACATTGTCACAGTTGAGTAAGGCAAAGCACTGAGAGAGAGTCGCTGGAGAAAGTTTAACAATATTTAATATAAACAAAGAT
>JAUCMU010000043.1:21069828-21084020 GCA_032275025.1 Enteromius treurensis | reverse complement strand
AGATAGATAGATAGATATAAAACTTCAACGCAAACTTATTTCATTTACTTCTTATATTACCCAAGAGTGTGTGTGTTTGTGTGTGAGAGGGCACAAATTTACATACGCCTTGTTATATCTGTAAAATGTTAATTATTATAACAAATTAAGAAGGGAGCATAAAATTTTTCGCATAGAAGCCATTTTCTAAAGCTTACATAAGAAAATAATTATGAAAACCATCCCATTAACCTTTACATACGATTGAGTCTTTGAAATTTGTTTGAAATATGTAATTCAGGTCAGTGTTACATAAAAAATAACATGAATTTTGTATGATTCCTCATATTTTGGTAAAAGAATGGACATTTAGCAGACCAAAACTGTATATTGAAAGATATACAAAAATGACCAATATATTAAATATATATTTTCTACCAATGTATTTTTTTTCTTATATTTTTAAACGCATTTTAAACATTTTGCCCTCCATTTATTTCATATATACATTGAGGTCAATGAGTATTTGATCACCCTGTGATTTTGTAAGTTCTCTTACTCAGAAATACTTATTTGATACAGTAATATCAGTTATAACAGTATAGCAAATAAATTGTTAAAAAAATCATACAGTCCGATTTATGGATTTTTCTTTTTAGATTCTGTCTCTCACAGTGGAAATGCACCTCTGCTGAAAATTGTAGAGCCCTCCATGATTTCTAAGCAAAAGAACTTGCAAAATCACAGAGTGATCAAATACTTATTGACCTCACTGTATATATATTGTGGCCTGGAGAGGAACTACATGACAGATCAAGACTTTAAGTGAGCCCCGGAGGGTGATATTTATTGACAAGGAAGCAGGTAAACAAATAATACAGCTGACGGTGGTTGGTCCTCGCTGAGTGAGTCCAGGTGCGAGTTGTTGGTTGCCAGGGCGATGCTGATTGTCCATCGAGATTCCCGCCACAGTCCCCCTTCCTAAGCGACGTCCTGGTCCTGGTGGCAGAGAAAAAGGGGGATGTAGGGGGTGGGAGTGACCCCTGATAGACCTGCATATGCTGCCCAGGTCCGAGAGAAACCGTCGGCGTTGGTGTTACAGGAACCGGCCCAGTGGCGCACATTGAAGTCGAAGTCCTGGAGCGAGAGAAACCACCTTCTGAGCTGGGCATTGGTATCCTTGGCCCGGGCCATCCACTGCAGCGGAGCGTGATCTGTGAAGAGAGTGAATTTTCTGCCCAACAGATAATACCTCAGCTCCAGGACTGCCCAATTGATGGCGAGAGCTTCTTTCTCCACGGCAGCATAGTTTTTCTCGGCCTGGGTCAGCTTGCGACTGATGTAAACCACCGGATGCTCTTCTCCCTCCTGGACTTGGGAGAGCACGGCCCCCAGTCCCGTGCCAGAAGCATCCGTGTGGAGCAGGAAGGGGCAACCGAAGTCTGGGCCGTGAGGATTTCAGCGCCCGTTTGATCACCTGGAAGGCCCGCTCTGCTTCCTCCGTCCAGCATATCCTGTCGGGTTGCCCCTTCTTGGTCATGTGGGGGCAGCTATAGAGGAAAAGCTGGGGATAAAACAACGGTAATAGCCCGCCAACCCCAAGAATGCTCGTACCTGGGTGTTTGTGGAGGGCTTCGGTGCGTCCAGGATGGCCCTAATCTTGTTGTCCTGTGGCTTGATAAGACCTCGTCCCACGGTGAAACCCAGGTACTTCGCTTCGTTCATGGCTAGGTGACACTTGCGGGACAGCACCCTCCGGAGCCGTTACAGGTGGTCCTCCCATGTCTCTGAGTTGATCACGTCATCAAGGTAAGCAGCACCGTAGGTTTGGTGAGGTCTGAGCACCACTTTCCATCAGCCTTTGGAATGTTGCTGGAGCGGCGTGTAGCCTGAAGGGAAGGGTCCGGTACTGCCAGTGTCCAGACGGTGTGGAGAAGGCTGTTTTGGGCTTCACTTCTTTAGAGAGTGGGACTTGCCAATAGCCCTTGGTGAGGTTGAGTGTTGTGATGTACCGGGCGCTTCCCAGGCACTTCAGGAGTTCATCCACTCCGGGCATAGGATAGCTGTCAAAGTCGGAGACTTCATTCAGGCGCCGTAATTGTTACAGAAGCGGAGGGTGCCATCCGGCTTGGGTACCAGGACGATCAGGCTGGACCATGGGCTCCGGGATGGTTCTATTACCCCCAGCTTGAGCATCTTTTGGATTTCCTCCTCTATAGCCTGCCGGGGGGCCTCAGGGACTCGGTGGGGCCGTTGCCGGACGATGACGCCGGGAGGAGTGCGGATGTCATGGGACAGGACTTTAGTCTGGCCGGGGACGTCGGAGAGGATGTCCTGAAACTGACCGACCAGGTGCCGCAGCTCCGTCTTCTGGGCAGCGGACAGGTTGGGGTTGGTATCCACAACCACAGGACCTGGAAGGGTGAGAGCGGCTAACTGGTCCCGGTCCCCAACCCATTTCTTTAAGAGGTTGATGTGGTAGGTTTGAACGGCTGCCTTCGTCCAGGCTGTCTCACCCGGTAAGTCACAGGGCCTACCCGTTCCTCTATGGTGTAGGGGCCCTGCCACTGAGCTAGAAATTTGCAGGCGGCGGCGGTGGGGACCAGGACCATTACCTTGTCGCCAGACTTGAACTCCCGTGGTTGGGCCGCCCGGTTTTAAAGACATTGCTGGGCCTGTTGGGACTTCATCAGGTGTTCCCGGACTAATGGCATGACGCGGTTGATCTTGGTCCTCATGTCCTTTACATGTTTGATGACAGTCCGGTAGGCTGACGGCTGCTGCTCCCAGGCTTCTCGGGCTATGTTGAGGAGGCAGCGGGGTTGCCGACCAAAGAGGAGTTTGAAGGGGGTGAACTCAGTGGAGGCTTGGGGCACCTCTCAGATGCCGAACAATACATAAGGTAGGAGTTGGTCCCAGTCTTTTTTTGTCTTCTCCAGCTACCCATCCTAGCATTTGCTTGAGGGTCTGATTAAACCTCTCGACGAACCCGTCGGTCTGGGGATGGTACACCGATGTTCGTACTTGCTCTACCTTCAGCAGCCGGCAGAGGTCAGCCATTAGCCGGGACATGAATGGGGTTCCCTGGTCGGTCAGTATCTCCGACGGATACCGGGGGGCGTAGTCCACGATGATGAGTATGTGCTCGTGCCCCCGACCAGACCTCGGCAATGGCCCTACGATGACCATCCCGATCTGCCCGAAGGGCACCCCAATGATGGGAAGTGGAATGAGCGGGCTGGGGGGAGGTTTTCCTTGGTGAGGTCCGCTGACACATGGGACAGGCCTGGCAGAACCTCTTCACCTCTCCTTCCAAGCCGGGCCAGTGGAACCTGTCCCGGATACGCTGCACGGTGTTCTGCACCTCGAAGTGTCCAGCCATGGGGTGTGAATGGGCTAGCTCAAGCACGGTCTCCGTCTTTGTCTTTAGGAACACGAGCAGATGTTTTAACTCCCACCACCGCTCAGCGACACAGTACAACAGACTGTTTTCGACGACGAAGTGTGGGAGAGGATGGGGGGCTGGGAGGACCTCCTGGCCCTCCAGGATCCGTACCTGGCCCCAGCAATGCTTGAGACGATCATCCTCTTTTTGCACTCTTCCAAGTTCACCCCCTACCGTGACCTGCTGGAACACATCATAGAAAAGGTTAGTATCACGAGAGGGGGACTCAACATCTCTCCCCCCGTCGGACGTTAGCAGGCTAGACTGGCTCTCAGACCCCTGCGACGGCGTCCGGCGCTGGTGGCACTGTGGCTGGTCAGGCTGTGTGGCGAGGGCGGCTTCAAACCCTGACCAGTCACAGCCCAGTAGAAGGGCGACCGGCAGGTCCTTCAACACTCCGACCTCCAGGGTCCAGGTTTCACGGCCTTTGTGAAAAGTAAGCAAGTTAGTGTGTACCTGATGTGTGTCTCTGTGCACACAGGTGATGGGCATGGTGGATTTGGACACTGGCCGAGGTCCCAACGTGGGATGGCGGCCGTCGCTCCTGGTTCACCTGGCGGTAGCGTCCGCCAGCTCAATCGCCTCAATGAGTTCAGCCAGGGTCTTTGGGCCTCTTATGCCGGCAGCCTGCCTCATCGAGCGGGGCTGCGCTCTGAGCATTCGGTTGACTACTACCCGTACGGTGACAACAGTGGGTGACGGAGACCCCTCCAGGAGCCAGTGTTCCGCTAACTACATCAGATCAGTGGCCTGGGGCGTGGGCTAGCAAACGAGGCCTGTATTCCCACTCGTCTAAGCGCTGGGCAGCTGTAGTGGCTGAAAGCCCCAATCTACCTAGAATTTCTCTTTGTAGCTCATTATAATTATTTTGAGAATACGCAGGTAATGAAAAATATGCCCATTGGGCCTCACCAGACAGCAAGGGAGTCAGCACCGCAGCCCAGTTACCTCTAGCCCAATCTTCTGTATTTGTAACAGACTCAAACATTTTGAGGTAAGCCTCAATATTATCATCTGCAGTCAGTTTGGGTAGCAGCAGACCGGCTGTCACTCGGGGATCTGGCAGCAGGATGTTTTGAGCTGATGGCACCCGAAGCTCCGCTAAATATCCTTGGATTATGCTCTTTTGATTGGTGAGGAGCTCAAAACAGTGCTGCTGGCGGACGCTAACCTCTGCAAGCTGTTTCACAAGATCCTCCATCGCTGCGGGGAGGAGCGCGCGCCTGCAACGGAAACCAGAAGTGAGTGTCAGGGCAAAATGGCAGTGTAAACAATGGTGAGTCTTGCTCATCTGCATCCTCAGGCCTGATTTTTTGCCCGCATTCCCTACCATTGTGGCCTGGAGAGGAACTACACCACAGAGCAAAACTTTAAGTGAGCCCCGGAGGGTGATATTTATTGACAAGGAAGCAGGTATACAAACAATAGTGCTGGTGGTGGTAACTTCTTCGGTGCTCGGTGCGATCATGAATCCTCTTCTCTTCGTGCAGTTCCAGTGACAGGGCCAGTGAGGGGTAGGTGCAAGGAAGAGCTTTTACCCTAGTAAAAGGATCCAGGAAGAGAGTAAGTTAAGTAAGTAAGGAAGGAAGAGAGGATCCAGGAAGAGAGGAGCCAATCGGTCACGGCGAGTCTGTGGAAGGAAGGAATAAGGACAGCAGGTAAGTTCACACACCATCGGAGATAGTTCTCAGCCTTCTGTGCTGGGGAGCCAGCTTATATTTAGGTCCAAACCGTGAACGATTGGTCTGTGCTGAGTCAAGGAGTGAGTTGTTGGTTGCCAGGGCGACGCTGATTGTCCATCGGGATTCCCGCCTCAATATATATATATATATATATATTTATTTTTATTTTATTTTATTTATCTCCTGAAAAACATTTTAAAAGTATGCTTTGATAAATTAACTTCAAACTTCCACGATTTAAAAAAAAAGAGAAAGAAAATAAAACAGCAACATGATTCATACTGTTATCATAGTAATTTAAAAAAAATATGTATTATGCATTTAATATAATTTAGTTTTTTTTATTATTTTATATATTATTCAGATCATGTTTACAAATGCAAATTATGGTTTCATAGTCAATTGTGATAAATATATTTTTTTGATATTCTGCAGCTCTGGCTGCAGTCTGTTCTCATTCTGATCACATACTCCTGCACTGCGGTTTTATGTTCTACATATTTTCCTATGGACCCTCAGTAAATGTTCTAGTGTATGTGAAGCTGATATCAGCGGTAGTGAGTCTGGCCGCTGAGCTCTGATGTCTGTTCTCTGCTGGCCGCAAACCACTTTTAGACACATCTCCTGCAGAAGCGCCTTGATGCAAACAAGCAATTAGGAGGTAAAGTGTGGTGTTTGGAGAGCAGTAATTTCAGAGGTTCGTGAGAGAGATTTACTCGGCATGCGTGTGATGGCAGAATCAAGCCGATCGCAAACTGCATCTCAATTAGAGCCTTGGGCAGATCCAGTATCTATTTCACTCGACGTCACGGTCCGTAATCCTCACTAGACACAGTTTCTTCTCTAAAGACGCTCACTGTGTGATTGAGACACCTGTTACTCACTTAAAATCTGCTCACCCTCAGTTCATCTGAGATTAGGATGAGTTTGTTCTCGTCAGGTTTGTAAAAATGTCTCTCTGCATCAAGGTCTCAGTAATGGATGTGAATGGGTGCCGTCAGAATGACAAACCTATCCTAGTTTTGCCCTTTTGTCAATTAGATTTTTTTTTTACTCACTTAAAAGAAGATCAAATTTAAAATCCTTCGTTATTCTTTTATATATTCTGATATACAATAAGACTAAACATGTTTTTCACATACATATTGTGTTGCACTACATGACAATGTGACAATATTTTAACCAAATTTTGACAATTTATTCTCCAAAAACGTATTTAAAAACGAAAAAAAGCAGACACTTATATTTTTTTTTTATGCAGACATCTTAACATGCTGAAAATTCAGTTGTGCATCACAGAACTACAGTTTAACAATGTTCAGCTATTTTAAATTGTAATAATATTTTACAATATTTTTGATCAATTAAATGCAGCCTTGATCAGTGAAACTTTTTCCAAGAGCATGAAAAAATACCCCACATTAATCTATATCTTAATTGTATACAATTATTTTGTGTATGCACTGATTACTAATGATTTGTATGATCTTGTTTGAATGGAATTGCCATTATTTATATAATTCTGTTTGGAGTCAAAAGTACATGATTCACCTTTAACTGCAAACCAGCAATGTTTATATTGATGCCGTGAAGCGTCAGAAACTGAAAGAGCCTGTATAACTGTGAATATATGAAAAGGCTGAATCTGCTGAGGCGGCAGGACAGATATTTTCTGCGTGTGTTTTAATGGGGATGAAGGGACAAAGCGATGAACTTATTAAACTCCCTCAGTTCCTGCCTGAAAGTTTCAGCTTTTATTGTGTGAAAAATTTTCTCTTACTGTTCTCTTTCTGCCCTGTTCATTTTCTCTCAGTGATTTGACAAGCACCTGTATATATTTCAGAAATATGCGGTAGGGTTTTTTATTTATTTATTTTTTTTTAGCTTCCTTCAGCTGGGTTTCCGGCAAAGGCTCGTCTTTGTTGAATCTTCTCACAGACTTGATTCATATTCACAACAGCACCTCAGTTTGAAATGACTGTCAGATTAATCACAAAGCACAGACAGTGAGGATTTAGAGTCTGTCTGTCCTCTCCAGCTCTGGCTTTCACACAGAAACACAACGCTGTGTGTTAAATACTCAAACACTCGCTCACGTGGCTCCGGAGATCACATGGAGGCGTCCCTGTGTTTAATTATCATAGAAACATTTTATGTTTGTGGAGTTTAACATTTATAGTTTATATAAAAAAAGAAATAAAAGAAGTGTCTTCTGCCCACCGAGGCTGCATTTCTTTGTTTAAAAATACATTTAAATATTGTTAATAGTATTACAATGTAAAACAGCTGTTTTAAATGTGAATATATTTTGCCGAAACTGTAATTTATTTTTGTAATGCACGGTTGAATTTTCAGCATCACTACTCCAGTCTTTAGGTTGAAAACATCTAGGTTACGAAGGTAAACCTCATTCCCTGAAGGTGGAAACTCGCATTAGAGACCAATCACCTCTAAGCCTTATTAAAAAGGCCAATGAAAATTAGCGTGCACTGATTGCATCCAGATGCATCTGATCACAGCGTGAGTGTAAGATAGAGCTGATGCAGTGCACCTTCAGGTTTTCACTGAGGAGCTGAGCCGTAGCCCAGGGTCAGCGCGACCCAGAGACCCAGCTGGAGGGAACAATTTGAGGAATGGCGCACAGATCCTATGGTAGTGGCGCATATGAGCTCACACGCTTTTGGTGGGCAAACATGACTGATCCGTATGCATGCACTGCGACAATGCGCTCAGCCTTGGGGACCGCTGTGCAGTCCTTGGCTGCCCTGCCATGCCTTGGTCTGCTTGCGAAATGCCGAGAACTGCTGCGCTCCGTCCGTGACAGTGTCGCCGAATAGGCCGAGCTGGGAGATGGGAGGGTCGAGAAAGTGTACTTTGTCGTCGGCTGCCATCTGAGTCAGGTTTAGCCTTAGGTGCCACTCCCGGACCACACTGTGGACATCACCTGGCCAAGGGATTGCGCTGTGACTTCCGTTGCCCTTTCTTTGTTGAGGGCGAGGTCGGTCGCAGTGCAAGTTTCCTGCATAAGCCCTTGATCAGGACCGATCTAGCCAGGTGCCGACTCTTTTGTTTTGCTTGTCTCTTCAGGACTCAAAGGTGAGGCTCCGAAGCGAAAGTCTGAGGGTGCACTGCATCAGCTCTCTCTTATACTCGCGCTGTGATCAGATGCAGCTGGATGCTGGATTTTCATTGGCATTTTTAATAAGGCTTGGAGGTGATTGGTCTCATGTGTAACCAGTTACTCGACTGAAGGGGAACATTATTTTCTGACATTTTTGTGGAAACTGTGATACATTTTATTTTTCAGGATTCACAGATGAATTTCAAGGTCAAGAGAGCAGCATTTATTTGAAATAGATTTTTTTGTAACATTGTAAATACATATACTGACATTTTGATCAACTCTATGTGTCCTTGATAGGTAAAAGTATTAACGTCTCTCAAAAAATAATACTGACATTATATACACTGAAAAGCAATATCAAATTTTTCGTAAATACTTTGTACTAAATTACAAACAATTACAAAGAAATGATAAGTAACACACTGAATTAAATGTAACATTTTAAAGTAAAAAACATGAAATAGCATTTTATATAGATATTGCACAATCTGCTAAATATTTAGGCAATGGTGTTAGTTGGTCTGAAGAATAATATGCTGTTATATCCATTTCAGGAGCTTCAAACCTCATTGTACAAAAACATAAGTATCATAAATCTGAATCTACAGCCACTATGTCAGTTTTTATTACTTGGCTCCAGGCTGAAACAGTCTGAAATATTGTGTATCAGTTCACATTAAGATGATCTTATTGCCCCCATAAATGCTTGTCCTCTGTTTAGTGTTTCAAACCAAGATCACTTATCGATTTTATAGAACAAGATACTTGATACGTTATGAATTACAGTCAATGCTTTGCTTACAAGGTAACTGAATTTAAACAGTGCCTATAAACAAATAGCCTAATGTTAAATGTATGGCATTAATGAGTTGGGTGGCCTGAATCATGCAGACTGACTTAAACAGTTCCTCCCTCCCCATGTCCTGACTTTCCCAAGATCCCTTGACTGGGATGCTCAATCCTCATCAGATCCTCCCCTCGGTTCTAAAGGAACACGGCAGTTAATCTCTGTCTCGACTGGGGCACGAAGCTGAAATAAAGCGAATGGCAGTGTGTGGTATCACCTTGTCACTTCGCAGAACACGTGGCGTCTTAGCATGCTAGCTAAACTGACACTGGCATTGTTGAGATGAAATAGTATAGTCCTCCCAGAGGACTCGTTCTGACATTTGTTTGACAAACAAGTGACTGTGGCATAGTGCCACACAGCATCTTTACACACACGGCTGTAGAAAGATGCCACTTCAACTAAAAATATTGCATGTGTTGATCATGAGCTGGCTGCATTTAAAAAACACTGGAAGCAAATGTTTTTCAAGATATTCCATTAATAAGTTTCTCACAAAAGGTTGTTGCTTTTGATAGCCAAATGTGTTGCAGATAGTTGAGAACACTTGTGACTAAAGCAAAAAGCATGTAAAGTGTAAATAGCAAGTTTAATTTGCAGCATGATTCATTGTTTTCAAGGTCAGGTCGTTGCAGTGTAGTGTTTGTTGGTGCATCTGCATTTATTTAAGACCTGCGTTCCAGATTTCTGCAGACTAACAAGCTTTGACTTTGACAAACTTTTGATGCTTGGGCTGATGGTACGTCTTGTGTTGGTGGTTTATAGTCACGAGCTGTCTGGTCTTATAAAGTAATGTGCAATTTAGCAAGACACGACAGGAGAATAGTTAAAATATTTTAACTAATAGATTTCTCAGTACTTTCCCTAGATAAATAAACAATGTACAATAAGAAAATAGTTTTGAAATACAGATTTTCTAAAATGTTGTGTTTAATTACACAAATGAGGCATTATCTAATGAAATATGCGCTAATTTGCTTTTAAAATTTACAGAACAGACATTTAAAAATGTATTTAAAATTCTTGTTAGATTTTTTTTGATATAGTAGAGTTTTTACAGAAGGGATTTTAGATTTCTTTTTTTATCACTCCATAAATCAGAAAATACCATGGGCAGATACAGAAAATTCTTTGGTGTAAAGTTCTTGTTGGCTTGTTTTCCTGAGATGATTCCGCATTTCTGTTTTTATCTCTCCATGAATTAGAAAATACACATAAAATATGCAGTTTTAATAAATTTATGTCAAACTAATATTTTGAATAACTCTCTCAAAAGTAAAAACCTTTTTAAAGTTATATATTGTCATGTTATGGAACCATAATTGAGCAGCAAACATAGAAAAGCAATGATTTTGCTATAGTGCCTTTTCTTTCGTGGTGTTTGTTCAGCAAGGTTGGATTGAAGTCTGTTTCTGAAAGGCTATTTACTATCATTGCTATTTACTTTTACATTTTCATTTTATTACTATTGCGCCTTCATAGATCTAGATTATTCACAAGCCTCAGACCTGCATCATTGCTTCTGCACTTGTTCATGCAACATTAACGCGCATATATGATTCCATCTATGCTCCATTAGGCTCTAAATGGTGTGTAATGCGTAAAATGGTATGATTAGAGATTGAAATTATTTTTGTCTCATGCAGATTCGATGGACCAAGACAGCAGGCAGCGTGTCGGACCGATTCCAGGACTCCAGCGTATTCAATGAAACCCTTCACATCTCGAAGATCCAGAGACATCAGGGCGGACGCTATTACTGCAAGGCTGAGAACGGATTGGGTTCACCAGCCATCAAGTCCATCAGGGTGGATGTCTACTGTGAGTTCAGCTTAGATGTTTCACCTTAATGTCCTGTAGTGAAATAAAACCTTTAAAAAAAGGTCTTTGCAACTTTTTTCAGACTTCTTTTTTTTTTAATTTCATTTCAGACTTTTTTTCAAAGAATCGCAAGTTCCCTGTCTGTCAGTCACTACGACTTATGTCGTTATGAGAGACTGGGGTTATTACTTGGGAGCCCTGATTAGCTCTGATAAGAGAAAGCACCAATGAGAATTGGCTAGTGGAATTTGCATCCTGAGCCACTCCTCCTTTTTAAAGAAGCTGTTCTGACCGTGTCCTCTTGGGTCTGTCCTCCAACGATGGCCACGAGCGCTGCCTTCAGTGTCTGGGCAGCCGTCACACTGAAGACGTGTTCAGGGTGGGTGCATGTGCTCATTGTGAGTCCATCCCCCTGTCAGTCTTGCAATCTCCCCTCTCTCTCCTCTGGATGACTGTAGGCGAACCGTCTGTGACTCCCTGTGTTGATTCCTCTGCTTCCAGTCTCATCAAAAATGGGACCATCGGAGTCACCGACCTGCCAGGAGGTGTGCAGCGGTGGGCAGTGCATCTGGATGGAACAGAAGGTGTTGCGTCCTGACTCATCACAGTACCACTGCCTCGGAGGGACCGGCCGGAGGCACAGAGGAAAGCACTGTGTCCCCCGACCGTGATTTCCTGGCTGCTAGCAATGAAAGGTGCTGTGGGTGACAGTGAGACAGCCGTGTACTGCGTACCATCAGCCCACAAACACCTAGGCCAAGAGGGGAAGATTGCTGTCCTCCTGGCAAAGGATGCAATCAAGCTGGTCCAAGATGAAGGTGGGGTTTCACAGCCCCTACTTCATTGTTTCAAAGACAGGAGGTGGCCTTCGGCCAGATGGGGCGAGATGGGGTGCCCCTAGACCAAGTGTCTCGCCATGTTGTCAGCCTCGTCTGCTTTGGCATATCAATTGCCTAGAGCTGGTGGCATCGCATCTAGCCCTGCGGCGGTTCCAGCCGCTGCTGCAGGGCAAGCACGTGTTGGTTTGCACGGAAAACACTGCGACTGTGGCGCACATCAACCACCAAGGGGGTGGACGGTCATGTCGCATGTCTCAGCTTGCCCACTATCTCCTCCTCTGGAACCAGCACTGGTTTAAATCACTGCTTGCTGTCCACATTCCAGGAGAGCCTTTCTGCCACGGAGGTCATAATTAAGGCATAATAAATTAAGGCGAAGGCTATAAAATCCAAGTGCTTGGAGTCCTGCAGAAAGCGCTTTATAGCGTCACTCTGCACAAACCATCTACATTTGTTATACGTTTGAACTGTTTTTACCATGTCTATCGATTTTTTTAAGGCAAGTCGTGATGATTTGTGAAGGCTAAATTGATCAGTCATACTTAACGATCAGCTCACTGTCTTCCAAAAATGGAACAAAATATAATCATTCTGCGATTACACTCAAAAATGAACTATTTTAACAGCTGAAACAGCAGTATAACACACGTTTTGGTAGAAGGGGAAAACGACGGCCTCGGGTTGGGCTCGGGCTGGTAATTCTGATAAGCTGTCGGACACGGGCCAGGCTCGGGCCTGAGTGTCTCAGGCCAGGGCCGGTCTCGGGCCTAAATCTGAGGCCCTTGCAGGGCTCTAACCTCCAAGCATTTTTGGTAAGCAAAGAGTGCCTTGTGTTCTAGCTGGCCTACTCTCACGTTGTCCTGAGACACCGGCCTGGATACATGCCCAAGCACTGCCCTTCGAGGAGGCAGATCCAGCCTTGGCATTGCTGTTTCCCGTCAGAGCGCTGCGCTTGTATGTGGATTGCACACAGAGCTTCAGAAGTTTTGAGCAGCTCTTTGTCTGCCACAGAGGTCAGCAGAAAGGGAAGGCTGTCTCCAGGCAGAGGTTGGCCCACTGGATAGTGCATGCCCTCACTTGGGTGTACCAGGCTCAAGGCGAGCCGTGTCCCTTGGCCTCCTCCTATGCGTTGGCAAGCGGCGCCTCTCTGGAAGACATTTGTCCAGCTGTGGGCTGGGTGACATCGAATACCTTTGCATGGTATTACAACCTCCGGGTTGTGCCTGTGTCTTCCTCTCTGTTCCAAGACAGATATGTAACAGAGGCCGGTTTCCTGCTTCCCCCCTTCTGTGGGTGGGTACAGACCCAGAGACATTGCAGTACTGTTGGTTGTGATGGGGTTCAGGCTGTGGTGCTGTCCATATGGACCCCAGTCTGTCGGATAAGTATGTAACCCTCGTTTCTTGATGGAGGGAACGGAGACGCTATGTCCCTTTACCATAGCCTTGAATCATCGCTGGGGGGCCAGGGACTGGCTCTTGGCTCCTCAGCCATACCTGTTGAGTGGTTGCACCTGCTCAGGATGCAAATTCCATTAGCCAATTCTCATTGGCGCTTTCTCTTATCAGAGAGAATCAGGGCTCCCAAGTAAGAACCCCAGTCTGTCATCACGACATAACATCTGCGTTCCCTCCATCAGGGAAAGAGGGCTACATAACTAACCCAGACATTATTTTAATTTTTTTTATTTCTTACATACCTATTCTTTCCTGCTGCAAAAGGGGCATTAGATCTGAATTTATTGCTATAGAAACTTTGGATAATAAATCTTAAGAATGTCCTATTTTCTCATCCTTCCAATATTTCACCCAAAGATGGAAAGAAAAGTACATGCAACACCTCAAATTTGTATTACTTTAATCCAATCAAAATAAAGATTTAATCCGTGAAGGGAAAAATAATGATGCTGATAAATATACAGGTGCTTGTCATATAATTAGAATATCTTAAAAAAGTTGATTTATTTCACTAATTCCATTCAAGAAGTGAAACTTGTATAATGTATACATTGATTCCACAAAGACTGATATATTTCAAGTCTTTATTTCTTTTAATTTTGATGATCATAACAGACAACTAATGAAAACCCCAAATTCAGTATCTCAGAAAATTAGAATATTGTGGAAAGGTGCAGTACTGAAGACACCTGGGGCCTCATGTATCAACGCTGCGAATGCATAAAAATGTGCGTACACCAGATTCCACGCTCACGTTGGGATTTACAAACAATGAAATGAACGTGAGAATGTGTGTTGGTCCACGTCAAGTTCATGTCTGGCGTACACTTATTTCTTGTGTGTATTTGCTTTATGTCTATTGGCGACTCCTAGAGGCAATTGTCTTAAATTGCACACTACAAAGTATCGCACCAACACTTAAGAACATTGCCATTAATTTAGAATTGATCAAATGGGTTAATTGACACAATATTGTTATACCAATTATGTGACTTAGA
>JAUCMU010000043.1:21043729-21061395 GCA_032275025.1 Enteromius treurensis | reverse complement strand
GGCGAGTTCCCATATGTAACGTCTCCGTTCCCTCCTTCAGGGAACGTGGGTTACGATAGTAACCTAGACGTTTCGTTTTAAATAAATACTTTTATTCGTTTAATTACTGTAAAACATTAATTTTAACTTTTATTCATCAAAAGTGTGTTAAATTAATTAAAAAAAATATATAAATAAATGCTGGATTTTTTTTTATTATTCATTTAAAACAGCATTCATATATATGTACCACAAATTAAAAAGTACAAATTAAACAAGTATTTGTTTACATAATGTACTGTCTATATTATTATTGATTAAATTAGATACTCAAACATGCAGTATGTATTGTGAAAATATTTACTGTATTTATAAGATCGTATAATGTTAATGAACAAACAGATAAATAGTTGAATAAATGAATGAATGAACCTAAAAACAATTCTTTGCTAAATTAATCAGTCAGTTTAGTTTTTGGCTGTGAAAGGTTCCTGTGAGTTTCGTGAGATTCACACACACATTGTTTTTCTGGATTTTAAGTGGTAGTTCTAGAGTGTAATCTGCATTATCGAGGCAGTGTGAGCTGCATCATGATTATCAGAGCTTCTGCTCTTATCTGTGAGTGTTTCTGTGTTCAGTCATCAGTAATGCGTCTGTGTTTGTGAAGGAACGTCTGTTAAACCTCACGTCTCAATGGGAAAACTGTGTTCATGCGCCACGTCTCATGGAAGATTAATGCGCTCCACTTCTGTTATTGATGGTGTCTTTGTAGTTCAGTGCACTATCTAGTGTGTGTTTGCTGAGCGCGGTGGACACATTTGCACTAAAACAAAAGCAATCTCAAACGGCAGTCTCACTAACACTAAGATACTATATACTCACATCATATTGTTTCAAAATGTACACAAAAGCAATATACTTTTGTATTATATATATGATGTTAACATTTTTTTCTACCAATATAATTTAGCTATTTTGTTTATTTTTATTTTTTACTTGCATAAAAACATGCTTTACTATTTGAATAAAACATTAATTTATTAAATATAATGTTAATTGTTTCAACCAATTAGTCATTATAAATGTCCTTTTGATCTGTAGTAGGCAATTTCATTCATTCAGTCATTTTATTTTATTTTATTATTTGTAATTTTTGTCTTTTCCCAAAATTACATACATATACATCTGTGAGTGTATATATATATAGCTTTATTATTTTCATTTATTTTATATTATTTTGTTTAGGTTTAGTACATACTTCAATTTATATGGATAACATACTTTTTTTTTCTGTAATAAATGTTCCCTCACTGATCAGAAGAGATTTTATTGTATGATAGAGTTTATTTGCAGTCAGACCTCCAGTCAGATTCTTATGATACATATATTAATATGATATGACGTCAGACACTGCACAGGCTTTTCCATGAATCTGATGCTGTCCGTGGTTCGCTGTATTTGAGTCTTTTGTTTCTGCTTTCTTCGTGTTCTTCACGTTCTCCTCCTGATAACGTCATGCGGGAGAAGATAAAATGCTCTGACTGCTCTTTTAGATAAAGTTCAAGGATTTAAGCCATTGTCTTTCCAGACGACCATCTTCTGATCAGACTCTTAACGAGCAGCTAATTTTTTTTTTTTCCATCACGTCAGATTCAGAAACTCTGATTAAAAACTACATCAAAATACTCTACACTTCTGCAACCAGAAACAGAGAATGTGCAGTGAGGTTTTGACAGAGTTTGACTGGATGGAGAATGTTAAGCTGTAGTATTATTGGTCATTTTGCCCCTCCCACTCAGCCTTGGTGACATCGGCACCAAATGTCACAGTCATTTAGTCATTATATATATCCAGGTGAATCCATGTGTTTCGCATCAGTTATTTTTGGATCCATTATAATGATTTTATAAACATGATTTAATATTGTATATGAGTGAGTATGGGAAATTTGGCTATTTTATTTAAAATTTTTACCTGTTAAAATTAATGAAATGATAGAACAAATACAAACAAGAGTCTCACTCACTGCTGCTGTGTTTTTAGATGTGTAAAAATGTCCTGATTGAATGCAGCGTTGTAGAATGAATCAGATAAGTGAATGATTCAATGAATACATCAGAATCAGATATCAGACGATTTGAGTGAACAAATCATATAGTTCAAAGTATCACTCATTTTGTTGCTGAACGATGTGTTTGAACAAATCGTTTTTAGTGAATTATTTAGTGAATCATTCATTTTATTACTAAATGGATCAGAGTGTTTCAATGAATCATTTGGAAGCTTTATTTTGAAGAGCTGGCGAGTCAGTTGTGTTACGGCTGAGTTTCTTTGTTTGCCCAGCGCTGAAGAAGGGCCGCTTCTGGATCACTCCTGACCCATACCACAATGACGACAACATCCAGATCGGCCGTGAGGTGAAGATCTCATGTCAGGTGGAGGCCACTCCACCCGAGGAGCTGCAGTTCAGCTGGCTGAAGAACGGCAGGGCGTTACGCAGCTCAGAGCGCATGGTCATCACACAGACTGACCCCGATATCTCACCCGCAACCACCAACCTCGACATCATCGACCTCAAGTTCACCGACTTCGGGACCTACACCTGTGTAGCAGCCCTGAGAGGAGGAGCTATCCCAGAGATCAGCATCGACGTCAACATCTCCTCCACCACAGGTGAGCCTCATACACACACTATACACACGCTCATGCATTATACAAATACGCACACACACTATACTCAAGCACACTCACTATACTCAGACACACATGTTGGTTTTTGTGATTTATGGAGACTCTCCATAGATGTAATGGTGTTTATGCTGTACAGACTAGGGATGCACCTATCCATATGTTTGAGCGTTTTGTCAGGTTTTTCGCAGTTATGAGCTACGCAAATCCACACTGTAGTATTCACGGCTCAATGTGAAATCACGCACCTGATGGCATTTTCCGCTGATTACAGGACCGGCTTTACTGACAAAATTCGCCAACATATCGGCCGATCTGGATCGGTGCATTCCTAGTACAGACTGTATGTGGTATTGCCCTACACTGACCCTACACCTAAACCTACCCCTTACAGAAAAACTGTGTGCATTTAAGCCTTTTGAATTATGGGGACACCGAAATGTCCTCATAAATCACCTTCATATTGTAATATCTATGTCATACCCATGTCATTATGCAAATTTGTTTCCTCATAAACCAAACAAACATGCACAGTATACTCAAACACACTCATGGACTAGTCCCCTTTTTTTATTTGTTTACATTTCATTAAGTTAATCTGTTTATAACAAAATGTAATTATTTCTGTATGAATGTGTTTCTGTTAGTGTAGTTTGGTCTGTGTGTATCAGGAGTCTCAGCTGAGTTATCATCCTTTCATCTCAGATCAGATCCATCCTCAGTAATCCACAGTCAGAAGAAATCTTTTACTTGTGTAAATTCAGGTTATTCATTTATTAATTTAGTCATTCATTCATTACGCTTACAATTCAGATTATATTATAAATTGATGTGTTTATTATTGTTCATTTATATAAATTATATTTATTCATTGAAATATTATTTTGTTTACATTTATACAACTAAATCCATTTTATTTATTGCGTTTGTAATTATTTGCAATTGTTTTACATTTATTTGTTTATTAATTTAATCATCAATACGTTGTTTATTTACTTGTTTATTTATTATAAATTAAACATTACCTTTAATGATTTAAATGTATTTTCTGGATAGAAAGATCATCCCACCAGCCAGGAACAGTGAATGAGAACGTTCTGGAGAGTTATTTTGAGCCTCTCTGTGGTGAGACCACAAGGCGTGGCTCACTTGCAGACCTCAGACTTCTGGAAGCGATGTAAATTTGTAATAATAAGTGGAAGTAGGTGCGTTCTGAGCATGTGTACTGATCTTTCTGATGTAATACAAACCTGCAGGATCGAGCAGTCTTTCCAATGTGCTCTTTGAAGGTCAGCTGTTCATTAAAGACTACACCAAGATTTCTGATCGAAGTTGATGGGGTAATTGTAGACGAACCTAGCTGGATGGTGAAGTCATGCTGTGGAGTTGGTGTGGCAAGGAAGACAAGAAGTTCAGTTTTGGCCAGGTTGAGCTGCAGGTGATGATCTTTCATCCGTGCCGATATTTCTGCAAGGCAGCCTGCAGCCGTGCAGCTAGCGTTGGATCATCTGGTTGAAAAGAGAGATAGAGCTGTGTGTTATCAGAGTAGCAGAGGTAGGAGAAACTATGTGCTTGTATGATGGGACCCAGCAATGTAGTGTAGGTGGAGAAGAGGAGGGGTCCAAGGATCGATCCCTGATGAACCCCAGTGACCAGTCAATGTGTTTTGGAGACCTCTCCTCCCCAGGTCATATAGGATTCAAACCAATGAAGCGGAATCCTAGTGATGCCGAGTAATGAGTGGGTGGACAGGAGGATCTGATAATTGACATTCTCAAAAGCAGCAGATATGTCCAGAGGAATAAGCACTGATGATTTGGAATCGTCTTTAGCAGGCCTATGTGACCGAGAGTAGAGCAGTCTCCGTTGAGTGGCCACACCTGAAACCTGACTGGTTAGTGTAAAGTTTGTTGTTCTGTGAAAGAAACAATGATACCTGTTTGAAAAAAACTCATTTAAGTTTTAAAAGTATAAAATAAATATATTTAAGTATAAAAAACTTAAAATACTTAAAATTAAATCATTTTTTTCTATTTATTTAAAATTATTTTAAAATTCCTAATAAAAATAAATAATATTCATTAGTCTTTTGTTTATTTATTCAAAGGTTTACTTACTTAACTTTTTTTTTTTTTTTTTTAATGACCAGAAATGCTTACAGCATTAAATGAACAAGCTTGTAATGAATCGTCATGACTCATGTCACACAGACAATAACCAGTATTCTGAGAGTTTAGTGTACTGTATGTATATACAATAGTTTATCAAAGTTTTCCTAAGACAAGAATGGGTATTGTTTTTGTGTTTTAGGACAGCTTTGTTGAAAGGTCTCCAATATTAACCACTATATATATATATATATATATATATATATATATGTTTGTATGCTTGGTTTGGAGGTGTCCATCATACAATAGTGTGCACTTACTGAAGCAAGGCTTTGTCTGTCGTGAGCTCTGATAAAAGCCTCTGTTTAATTACAACCACTGTAGAGTCTCAAAGCCGCGCTGAGCTTCATTTCAGTGGGTTTGTTTTGCACTGTATATTTGTTTTCATATAGATTTTTGCATTGTTAGTCTGATTTAGGGCTTGCTGATATCAGATATTTATTTTGTCTTGATCATTTGGCCAATAAGACCACAGGACTGGTCAATGAGCTGAAATTCTGATATTACATTTTGCTGAAAGATGATCTTGTTATAAAAACATAAACTAGGAGAGAAAAGGAGTAAATTTAGTTCATGTTCAACAGTCTGCCTATACGTCTAAATGGGTGAATCTTTCTTTCTTTCTAGTCAGAATATAACTTTATTTTATGTATGATTTAATGTTTATTTTATATTTATTTTATGGTATAATGTTTTTTTTTTTTTTTAGATATTTTAATTAAACAAATCAAATAATACACACACACACACACACACATCTATATATATATATATATATATATATATATATATATACACACACACACACATACACACAATTTCTGTTTTGTGACATTTGTTTATAATATTATACATGCATATAATTCATTTAAATAAAATTCTTATTAAAGTAAATTATTTATAAGTAATTTGTATTTGTGTGTTTTTTATTTTATAAACATTGGTACATTTGCATTAACATTTATTTTAGAAATATTTGTTTTTTAAAGACCACAGCAGTGTTCACTTTTGTAATTCTTTATTTCTAATAAAATTTTTGTAATTCTTTTTTGTTCACTCATTTTAAAGTAGATATTACTAATTATTTAATTATATTTAATTATTTATTTGTCATTTAATTTTTCTTTTATATATATATATATATATATATATTTATCGTGGTATTGATTTATTTATTTGTTTGTTTGTTTATGTTTTTAAGGGCCACAGCAGTAGGTCAGTTTTGTGACATCAGCCAATAAAGGAAGAGTCAGAGTAAGTTAGAAGTCAGGAAGAGCAAGTTCTTGGATTTTGATATTAAATTATCTGTCAGAACAAGAAAGCAGCAGTGGATGGTGTATATATATTTTACTTTTGTGTATCTGCCAGGGTCTGTGGTGTTTCTCAGAGCTGCTCATGTGTTTGGGTTCTGGATGGATCTGTGTTGTTTCTGTGATCCGCTCTTGGGATCAGGAGCTTCTGAAGAACCCATTAGAGCTCCTAATAAAAGCGTTTAGAGGAGATTACGCTGCACGTTTGCCAGGGATTCCCACTGTGGAAATGTTTGGAGTGAGAACGAGCCCAGAACATTCAGAGCTTGAGCCAAACACACCTCCATCTGATGAAGCACTGCCAGATCTACAGACATTATAGCACAGCAGAATATTTCATACACAGTTAGGAATTATCATGCTTTATAAACTACATATATTCACATTTATGTATTTATCATTTTATTTCTATTTTAAACTTAGTTTTATTTATTTTTTCATTTATAATAGAATGTATGAATTTTATAATATATTCATTAATTTTTATATAATTTTATTTGTTTTTAACACTTTTACTCTTCTTACACAAAGCATATTTTTCTCACTCATTAGCCGCTAGATTCTCTTCTTTAGCTGAAGCGGTGCAGTTAATGTTTTATTCAGGAGGTGTGTGGCCAGATTTTCTCCTCCGATAGCAGAAGGATTAAATAATGACGAAACGCGCAGCCTTAAACACAATCAATCTTCATTCTGCTCGCGCATTAATGAAGCCTTAGCACGACAGAGAGAGAGTTGGATGCTTCTATCTACCTTCGAGTAATTAATCTTTGCATTAGTCGCTACATTGAAGTGTGCTGTGATAATGAGGACTCGGAGAGGACGGCCTTCATCAGCCTCATGCTCGTGTCGTCCTTTAGCGCGACACCTGGCTTTATCACAGCACCAGATCCAAACCATTAGTTCTCTCTGCTTTCAATTGAATGTCATTTATCTGCTGCTGAAACTACGGCAACTGTCAGTGATCCTGCTTCTGACGAGGAGAGACTAAAAAACATACAGTACACACATAGTTTGTTTGTACATCATGGCAAAAATCTAATTCAGAGATTAATTGAAATCTGATGAGAAAACAAACTCACTGTCCTTTAGTTGTCATGAAAATGATGCAGATGTGCTTGAGTTTCCTAATGCGCTTGTTTTTTGAGGTGTGTGTGTGTGTGTGTGTGTGTGTGTGTGTGTGTGTGTGTGTGTGTGATGTTCTGATGTTTAAACTCGTTTGTGAATCTCGGATTGGAGGCTGGCAGTGATGGGCCGCAGTGTTGCCATGGCGATGCAGACGTGATGTCATTTCCCTCCTCTGCTGCTTTATTTATTTATTTATTTTTGTCTGGTCAGACGCATCGAGGCTTCAGTTCTGAGCGCGGCACTTTTATCTCCTCACGAACACAACAGCTGAAGGATTTCTGTAGTTTACTGTGTCCATACAGACACAAACGTTAGAATAAAAGACAGCAGGAGACAATTTAATTCCCTTCAGCTCAGACTTCTCTGCGTCTGAGAGTTTACACACTTGGAAACACTAGTAAGTAAACAATATCATGAGAAAATAAAAAGGAACTAAAATTTTGTGATCTAAAATAAAAATATTTTAATTTTTAGAGATAAAATAAAAATTAAATGATTATATTTTAAATAAATAAAAGTATAATGAAAAACACTTTTCATTTAATTAGTTCCAACATAACGTTTTTGTTATTTGAAATAAAAAATGAATAAATATAGAAATATAATTTGTTTTTGTTAGCTGCATAGGCAACATAAAAAAACATTATTTGTATATTATTTTCAGTAATTAATCAAAATAAAATATTAAAACTTAAACCATTTATTTCAGCTAGTTGTAAAGGCAATAAAAACATTTGTATTATTTGAAATCAAAATTAAATAAAAGGTATTAATTAATTAATTGTTACTTAAAAACGTATTTCAGTTAGTTTATAAGGCATATTTTTTTATTAAAATTAGTAAAAAGAATAATAATAAAACAAAATTTGTAATTTGTAATCTTTATTACAAAATAATTTAGTATGCCAAGCCAATGATGCTTCTTGTGTTTAGTTAAAGCTGAAGTACTAGAATAACTAAAGCTAAACTAAATAAAATATAATACAACTAATAGGCATATTTAACAGACATTTTGTTTATGAGTTGATAAGGCATTATATAATTATCATTAAAATAATCAGTATTTTGAAAAGTAAAAAAAAAACTTGTTTTCCTAATTTTTTCTTATTCCTTCTTTTCTATGATGGCGCCGACAAATGGCTGCCATCGTTAGTTAGTTTTGTTGTCCTGTTATTTTTTTCAAATATTTCTATCAGCTATTTTATTTCAGTTATTTCAGCATAAAAACTTAAAAAAAAAACTTTCAACATAATTAAATTTATTATAAAAAAAAATAATAATTAAACTCAACTTAAAAAGCTTACATTTATTTTAAGGTATTGATAATAATAAAAAAAAAAAAAACATAACAAAATTAAACGTATTTTATCTAGCTAGTCCCCGAAGCAAAATAAAAACATTTGAAATAAAAATATTTTATATAAGTAAAAAAAAGTATATATATATATATATATATAAGCATCACATGTTCAGTCAGAAGGTCTTTGCTTAGTAACTGAAGATATTCATGTCATAAATTGTAAAACAATGCTCTTGTGAGTTGTGGTCTGTTTACTGTAAGCACTGTTGGGGAATTGTTTAAGGCACTGTTTCTTCTATTATTTCTGAAGCTGTTTGTTGGCCTCGTTTTCCATCCTTGGTTCATTTGGCTCTATCCATCCTGACTTTGGCTCTCAAACACACGCTTACGCATTGACCATCCCGCTCGGCCCCGTCTGATGCCTTTCTAGAGCCCCGTATCAGTCCCTCCTCTGTTCTTCTCTTTCTTAGTTCCTCCGAACCTGACCGTGCCGCAGGGCAAGTCTCCTCTGGCGGCGCGGGAGGGCGAGACGGTGGAGCTGGAGTGCCTTGTTTCAGGGAAACCCAAGCCCATCATACTGTGGTCTCGGGCGGATAAAGAGGCACCGATGCCGGACGGAAGCATGCAGATGGAGAGCTACGACGGAATTCTACGCCTCGTCAACGTGTCACGAGAGATGAGTGGGTCGTACCGATGCCAGACCAGCCAGTTCAACGGATTTAACGTCAAGCCCCGAGAGGCCTTGATCGAGCTCATTGTGCGCTGTAAGTGCCACCAGCATCTAAATATTTATGTATGTGTCAACTAGGTTACATAAAAATATGTACCTTGGTGCACATTTTTTGCAACACCATTTTTACTTTCCTTACTGCACATTTTCGCTGAGAGAAATGCCACTGAGTGGCACTAAAACACAGGTTCAATGTGTGAACCCCTGGCACATTTTTATTACGTTAATTTACGTAATAAAGTTTTTTTGTTGAAAAAAAAATGTTCTACTAAAAAATGTTTTATATATATATATATATATATGTGTGTTTTTGTTTACATAATATATGTGTGTACTATGCATATTTATTATGTACTGTATATATAAATAGACACACTTACAGTTTATATTTTAAAAATAGTTACATGTATATACATTTATATACTTATATTCTTATATTTTTAATTATATAAACATATTTGATATATAAACAAAATTTACTTCTTCTTAAGTATTTACATGCCTATCCTTCTGTTTATATGTACATAATAAATATACACTGTACAGACATATTTTATGCATCACAATGAATCATTGTGCAAGCAATAATATATACCATATCCACATAATCACATCCATTATAACTTGAAAATGAAAGTATTTTCTGAGTCACACAAATTCTGTTTTCTCTGAGCATCAGTGTTCAGGAACAAATACTGTACTTTCTGAAAGCTTGTCTGTGAAGGTCGAGGAACCAGAGAGTCTCCCAGGGACTGGGATCTGGGAGGACTGTATCTGATCGGAAAATTCATTGGTTATTTGTTTGGCTAGTTAGTAGCCCGCTTATGAACTCACACTAAACTTCACTCAGTGTGCAGTGAGCATGGCTCTGAAGGTCTTCAGGGAGATGGCGGAGGTGGTGTTTGAATCACGCTGAGAGATAAAGAGTCTTCTGCTCTACTGAGGACAAAGTGAGAAAGACACGATAATAGTGTTTCTGAGTGTGAATCCCTCACATGAGTCTGTCCTTCATACACATAAATAATGTATATTAAAGTTAGCTCATAGTTTATTAAATAATGTTATCTGAAGGAAGAGTAAGTAAGTCTCTCAGGAATCACAGCTTGATTGATTGATTGACAGCTGTCAGGGAAGAGTGATAAAAAGCAGTGAAGGTTATTGTTTTAATCATTTGCTGCATCTGAGAGACTTCTTCTGTTCACCGCAGTGCTGTAAATCTGGACTGAAATCTTAAGAGCTCATTTCTGCCGGACGATATTGACCTGAGCCGAAAGACCATAATGTCTGAGTCCAGTAAACATCCAGAGCTCATGATTTATAGCTCCAAGAAGAGAACAACATCATAAATCCTGTGAACATACATGTCCTCATCTCTTCTGCTCTAATCTCTTACTCTCTGGAAAGAGTTTATATTAATTATACAGATGCTATTTGATTTTTTGATTTTTTTTTTTTAAGTATTATAGTATTCATTTATATAAACCCAAATAAGTAAGAGAAATCTCAAGGAAAAAAACCTCCCCAAATTCAAATAAGAAGGTTTTGAGTTTGTTGTACTCATGCATGTTAATTACTCTTAACTTGAAGTACTGAGTAACAGAACTCATACATTTTTATAGCAATTAACTTTTAAATTTTTTAATTTTTAATTTATAGCATTTAATTTGGCTACTTAATTTATTTTTGAGTTGTTGCAAGTTAAATCTGAACTTTGTATTATGATGTAGGTACAGAATCTATGAAAAGTCACAATTTGACCATTTTAAACAATAAACTGACAGAAACTACTTTTAAATATGTGTCAATGAACATTCAACAACTTTTGAACAGTCCTTCTTTTCCACATTTGTAAACACTGACTCTGTACTTCCACCTATCAAGCGTGACCTTTTCAACGTAATTGATGTATGTATAAAAGATGTATTGTGTGCATTGCAGAACAGATTTCCTAATAGAATGGTTAGAGATAAAACCAGCTAATAATGTCAGTTGTGTTTTTAGTCTCCGAAAAACAGCTGTACATCAACTAACACAGTTCCTCTGTTCATTTCCTCTCTGTGTGTGTGTTTGTAGAAGGCTGATAATAAAAGCCGCTCTATTATGACAGCATTTTCCGGAGAGACTTGAGTCTCTTTCATTGAACCGCATTTGCTTCAATTTAGAAAGAGAAGGAACATCTCTAATGCAGTGAAAAGCTTCGTCCTTGGACTGTATGTTGTTGTTGTTTTTCCGGAAGCAAACACCAACTATTTCATTGCATCGAGAAGGAAAACTCCCACATGTGTTTTTGTCAAGCTTTGACTCTCTTCCGCAGCTGCCATCTATTGGTTTGTTTGTTTTGTTTTTGTTGGTTAGTTGGTTGGATTCCGTTTTTTATTTAAAAACAATTCACACAGTCTTTATTCATGTTATCATCACAGTATGCTGGAAATAGCATGCTAAGGACATATAGTGTGCTCTTTCCAATGAATGCTCAGTGTTTTAGGTTAGTATGCTCTTGTATGTTGGTGTTGTAATGTGACGCACTGCAGTCATGCGTTTCTCTCCACCCGTCCCTCAGATCCTCCAGCGGTAGAGCCGGTGTGGCAAGAGGTGCGGCAGGGTTTGGGTCGACCGGTGTCCATGAACTGCCGTGTTCTGCGCGCTCATCCATCGCGAGTGCTGCGTTACGAGTGGAGGTTGGGCTCAAGGTTGCTGCACGCCGGCACCTTTGACTCGCGCGACGACACTGACTACAGCGTACGCAGTCTGGCGCGAGAGGGCTACGGCGAGTACACCTGTGATGTCATCAACGAGGTGGGCCCGGGCCGCTGCACCTTCCTGGTGACAGGTGAGACCCGCTCTACACCACAATGCTTCATAGCTCACTTCTTTATGATGACAGACAGCTGGTTTCCTGAAAGATGGTAGGAAACTATTGATCATTGGTCTCAAATGGTCTCAATAGGTTTCTGGAGTTTTGCTCAAACCCACATGATCCAGCTAATCAAGGTCTTTAGGATCACTAGAAACTTACAAGGTGAAATGGAGCTGGTTGGAACTAAGCTGTGCAGAGCTGTGGCCCTCCAGGAATTGAGTTTGAGACCACTGCTATAGACTGTACAGTATATTAATAGATGCGGTTAAAGGTTATTTTAGATCAAAGGTGCCCAATCCTGCTCCTGGCGATTGGTTGTCCAGCAAAGTTCAACTCTAATCAAACACACCTGCTTTAAATTTTTAAATGATCTTGCAGACCTTAATTAGTTGCTTCAGGTGTGTTGGAACTGAACTGGACAGTCGATTGCCAGGAGCAGGATTGGGCACCCCTGCTGTAGATGGATGGATTGATAAATATCCAGAGCACCTTAGCAACCTATTAGAACACCTGGATGTTGATACAGGTATGCAGCTGCTAGGGGATTATGCATCATTGCTAAGGTGTTTCTAAACAGCTACTGTACCCAAAACACCCTAGCAACCACCAAGAACAGCTGAGTGTTGATATGCTGTTGCTATGGGATTATGCATCGTTGCTAAGGTGTTTCTACACAACTACCATACCCTGAGCACCCTAACAACTGGATAGCAGCCACCCAGAACACTTGGGTGGTTGTTAGTGTTTCTACACAGTTACTAGGGAATTCAAGGTTATTGCTTGTCTGTTTCTATGCAGTTTCTTTGCTGGAGATGCTGGGTCATTACTGTTGTGTTACTAACATTATTGCTACATTGCAAATAGATAGATAGATATTGTGTGTGTTCCTGTGTTTGTGAGTATTTTTTGTTGCAGTTTTTGAGTAAATCACTTCTTCCAGATGGCATTCCCTTCATAAATGGCAAAGTAATTGGTCAGACGAGACTGAAGAGATTAGTGTGCAACTGCACAGCCGTGTGGTGTTTTCAGCATTATCCACAAGTCCATGTGAGACAGTGTTCCTGATCCCAGCAGATGCTGAAGATCAGCTGATGGATGAATAGCTCTTCTTAAATGGATTGTATTCGTCATTATTTACTTGCCCGTATGCCGTTTCAAGCCTTTGTGACTTTCAAATGTTACAAATTTTATTTTTAAGTATGACCTTTCCCCTCAATAAACTGTTCATTTGCTGCTTATTGATGGTTAGTAAGGTAGTTGTAGAGTTTTGGTATTGGGTGCAATTAGGAATGTGGAATTAGGTCATGTAGAATAAGGCATTAATATGTGTTTAATTAGCATTTTAAAAATGGTTAAAATTTGCATGCTAATAAGCAACTAATTAGTGTAAGAATTAAAATAAATTGTTACCACGTGTTGTTGTGCAGTTGCTGCCCAGAAAACTGGGTTACTATGCGCCCATTACAATACCCTACCAACTACTTTTCAACATAATGAATTCCCTTAGAAACTGCAGTCACCAAACTCAATCTTTTCACCCATGTTGTTAGGGTATTTGGGTTGTTGCCAGAGCCTTTTAAGTGGTCGAAGTGCCATTTAGGTTTTTTTGTTTGTTTGTTTGTTTGTTTGTTTTTTTAGGTGCTAGAAAGTTGCTATGCTGTTACTAGGGTGTTGCTGTGCCCAGGGACAATATCTGATATCCACGTGTGAGCAACTGGAGTTTGTCCCTCAGGCGCAACGCCGCTGGAGTGTTTCTCTGCCATGTTTGGATCTGTATTTCAGTGTAGATGATCATGACGAAGCATCTCTCATGTGCCAGTCATTCAGACTCGTTTCTGCCATTTCTGCCATCTGCTCAGAGCTTCAGCTGCCAGGGAGAGCCCAGAGAGAGTGTTGATCCAGCTCTGATCCCCAGATCTGGCTCAGTTCTTTGCAGTGTAACAGATCCGAGTTTGCTCTCGTGTAAACATACCGCGTTCATTTGCTCTGTGCGTAAGAGAGGAGGCTTTGACTCACGTCACAGTGACAGCATCAGAATCTGTGTATTCAGTTCAGTGTGTTGTGTATTTAATAATCATGTTTCAAAGCCTGTTTTACAGGATCCAGTAAAGTAAGTCCTTCCCAAATGAAAGTTGCAAGTTTTACTGTGCCATCTTCTCTTTTTATTCTGAATTTAATGGACTTCAATCAAAAGATCAGATTACAAAAGACCAGACTAGATAAGAAACTCAAAAGAAGCTTTAAAGGTCCCCTGAAGTGCCTTGAAACATGCAGCATTATTTCAAGTGGTGACGTAATTTAAACTAAAACAGGAAGACGGTGGGACATATCAAGCAGTCACACCCCTTTTTAAAATAGTCAATGAGGTTTATATCTGCTAAAATCCTAATATGAAATAGAATGAGTTGATTGGCAGAAGTTAGACAGTCACACAGGCAGACAGACAGAAAGATAGAGAAAGACAGTCACACAGACAGACAGACAACCAGATAGATAAATAGATAGATAGAATGATAGATAGATGGATGATTTGGGTCGTAACAGGTGCTTTACTGGGGAGATGATAGGATGCTCTTGCCTGTGTGAGCAGCGCATTTTTTGAATTTACTGATAAAGTTTAATTTTACGCCAAATTACTGATATTACCGTGTGAAAGGGCTCTTCTCTAAGACGTTCTCCTGTGTTCTTGGATCCGGTTGCTGATGCAGAGAGACTCTAAGATCTTCTCCCGCAGGACACTCAGTTCAGTGGGTTTAAGGCCGGATCAGAGGCGTCCTACGGAGCTGGTTTAGAGTGATCCGGCCTGAGCCGGCTGTGAGGACATCTGTGGGTCTGAAGTCCTGAGGAGACCCAACCTGAGTAACTTCAACAACTACAGTCACCCAAAAATTTATTCAGACACCTTCTACATTTCTCATAATTTTCACAATTTATTCACTATAGTTTAGAAAAAGGTAATAAAAAAGGGGACAAGAACTTAGAGTCAGAATCATCTTAGATAGCTTTGATAGAAAGGTATGTAATAGCTGTCATCTGTTAAACTTAAGAAAGATAAAACCAATTTAGCTCAACCAATTACCTAGCACTGCTTCATTGTGTTCAGTCTGTTGTGGAAAAAGATCGCATTCGCATTTAAAGAAAAACACTCAAGCAAAACATGCTCAGGTCAAAGTGTCTGGTTATTTTTTTTGCTCCCAAATTCCTGAACTGCCTGAAGAATTATGGGGTATAATATGTCAGTTTACTTTATTTTGCTATCCTCGCTTACATAGATGAACCATATTGTCCTGCATCTGCTAGTAAAAAAAAATAAATAAATATGTATGTATATATATATATATATATATATTTGCTGTCTGAATCATTTTTTGTTTTACCGTACAAATTGTGATACATTTTTTATGTATATTAATACATTTTGTTTATTTAAAGAGAAAGTTCATCCAAAAAGAAAATTCATCATGTAAGAATTATTATTCAGGAACAGTATAATAAGAGTGTTTTTAATAGTATAAGAACAGTAATGAACGTGCAGGGTTATTCATTTTATGAAGATGAATTTATGTGTTTATTCAACCAAAAATGTAAATTCTGTTACCATTTAGAATAATCACTACAATTTTATTTTATTTTTTTTTGAAAGTCAATGGGTTTCAATACTTATTTTTACATAGATTTGAATACATTAACATTATTATTTTTATTTAAAGTAGGGCTGTCAAAAAGAATGCGTTAACGACGTTAATTATTTTTTGTCGTTAATTACGTAAATTTTTTTCACGCATGAGCAGTTTAACAAAATATTTGTAAGGAAAATGGGACATCAATTACCTCGGAGTAACTGCACTTTAACTTTATTGCCTGATCTTCTCAATAACAACACTGCATACACTGCGACTCACTCATACACCGCGCTTTTCTTCGTTTTGTTTTTTTTTTCTGCTGCAATTTAGACGCACTCGTCTCCCAAAAATAATATTTTACAAATAATATACCCGTTACATATAGCTTACTGCAGTGCAAGTCGCAATTCAGCTGCGCATGAAAAGCACAATCGGCGCGCGCTGCTCCGGCTCTGCATACTTGCTGCTTACGCATGCAGTGTGAAACCGGCGTAAAGGTAAAAGATTGTTCTCATTGCAAAGACAAATGTTATGTTTCAGCTTGATTTAAGCCACCATTATTTGGTTGTGTTAATAAACAGACTTATTATGAAAATTATATATCTGTGTCCTGTTATTTATCTTTTGGTATGCATTTTAGAAAAAAAAAATGGTTAGGATTCAGGTGGAGTTTCAAATAGTGATTAATCATGATTAATCCATTGAAAATCTTGATTAATTTGATTAAAAATGTTAATCATTTGACAGCCCTAATTTAAAGAGGTAATTCAGTCAAAAGTGAACAATATTTTATTTTTTTTTATTTTAATAAAAAAACTTTTTGTGCATAATGATTTTTATATATATATATATATATATATATATATCTTTATTATTAGAACTCAAAGAGGTAGTTTTATTTTATTTTACTTTTTAAATTGTGTGTGTGTGTGTGTGTGTTTAATAAAAATTGAGTCCAATGTTGTTTGGAATGATGGAGGGGGTGTATATAAATGCGGTCAGAACTAATATTACTGCTGTATCACTGAATCTGATCATGTTCTGATCTTCAGAATGAACCTCCAGACAGTGTTTGTTTGAAGCAGCTTGTCGCTCTGCTTTATTAGCTTTTGTTTTATTGCTCTAGCTTTTATTTAACGCTCCAGTCGTTTCCATTTTAAGGTGAATTACCGATAATGAGATACATCCGCTCGTTAATGTTTACACTGAGAGACTGTGACGAGTCAATAGAGCCTTCAGTGCAGATACGCCATCATTCCTTCATCTCTCCTTCATCTCTCCATAATCCCTCTGTCATCCCTCCTTCGTCCATCCATCATTCCTCTTTTATCCCTCCATTGTCCCTCTTTCATCCCTTCTTCGTCCTTCCTTCATCCCTCCTTCATCCCTTGTTTATCCCTCCTTCGTCCATCCTTCATCCCTCCATCGTCCACCATTCTTCCTTCACCTCTCCTTTATCTCTCTATTATCCTTCCTTCATCTCTCTTTGTCCTTACCCTCATCCCTCCATCCATCATCTAATGAGACGTTCTATACAACATTTCCCATGTCTGACACTCAGATGGGTGGATGGAACGATGATAGATAGATGGATGAATGGATGGTGTTTTATAACATTTTAAAAATGAGTTGGTCTAATCTTTTTTCTCTGTTGTAGTGTTTAGTTTAGTTTAGTTTGTGGTATAGATCTGTATCAGTTTTTCTTCTTTGAGCTCTAATAGAAAGCACATGCAGATGGAGTGGTCAGTTTAGTAGAGCTCCGATGTTTTCTTCTGTTGTGAGTAGGGGTGGGCATAGATACATTTTTTAAATCTAGATTAATTTTGAAATTAATCTAGATTAAAATGGCTCATTTGAGATCTGCCAAAGGCATTCAGAATTTGTGT
>JAUCMU010000043.1:20974310-21007293 GCA_032275025.1 Enteromius treurensis | reverse complement strand
AGGAGCACTGCCAGAGCCCTGCAAAATGACATCCAGCAGGCCACAAATGTGCATGTGTCTGCTCAAACGGTCAGAAACAGACTCCATGAGGGTGGAATGAGGGCCTGACATTCACAGGTGGGGGTTGTGCTTACAGCCCAACACCGTGCAGGACTTTTGGCATTTACCAGAGAACACCTAGATTGGCAAATTGGCCACTGGTGCCCTGTGCTCTTCACAGCTGAAAGCAGGTTTACACTGAGTACACGTAACAGACGTGAACGAGTTTGGAGACATTGTGGAGAACGTTCTGCTGCCTGCAACATCCTCCAGCATGACCGGTGTAGCAGTGGGCCAGTAAAGGTGTGGGGTTGCATTTCTTTGGAGGGCCGCACAGCCCCTCATGTGCTCGCCAGAGGTAGCCTGACTGCCATTAGGTACCAAGATGAGATCCTCAGACCCCTTTTGAGACCATATAACGGTTGGCCTTGGGTTCCCCCTAATGCTAGACAATGCTAGACCTCATGTGGCTCGAGTGTGTCAGCAGTTCCTGCAAGACGAAAGCATTGATGCTATGGACTGGCCCACCCGTTCCCCAGACCTGAATCAAACTGAGCACGTCTGGGACGTCATGTCTCGCTCCATCCACCAACATCACATTGCACCACAGATTGTTCAGGAGTTGGCCTCATCAGGAGCATGCCCAGGCATTGTAGGGAGGTCATACAGGCACGTGGAGGCCACACACACTACTGAGTCTCATTTCGACTCCTTTAAGGACATTACATCAAAGTTGGATCAGCCTGTAGAGTGTTTTCACTTAAATTTTGAGTGTGACTCCAAATCCAGACCTCCATGGGTTAATAATTTGATTTCCATCAATAATTTTTGTGATTTTGTTGTCAGCACATCCAACTATCTAAAGAACAAAGTATTTAATAAGAATATTTACTTCATTCAGAGCCAGGATTTATTATTTTAGTGTCCCCTTTATTTTTTTTGAGCAGTGTGTATAAACGGACACATTTACGGCACTATATTTTTCTTACATGCACATGCAGAGTATTTGCTAAACGAGATAATGCAGGGTTTTTTTATTGTTTTTTAATTTTTTTTTATGTTCTCATGTTTGTGTTCGCCATTTTTAACTTTTTTACATTTTGAATTTTTTATAATTAACTATATATTTTTTTGGTTCATGCTTCTCTTCAGTGATGCTTCATTGCAGCCTGGAGACAAACGTATTTCTGAGCAACATCGGCATTAGCTTACCGCTTTTGCTGTTTCTAAAACACTGAATACATCCAATCCTTTTTTTGTTTGACAAACTAATAGATCATATTTAACACGTGCCCTTAATGTGTTGAAATTGTAAGGTTAGAAGGGAATGACCTCATCTAGATGATTTTTTTAAAATAAGATTTACCAGACTCAAATTCATTAGTTTACTCTGAAGAATAAGCTCCGCTAGTACTCAAATGTAAATAGTCAGAGTACAATGGCATCATTTAGAATGCACTTCATTTCTTAAGAAAGTAAATAGAGTTTCACAGGACTGTGTGTATTCATTTCATTTTTATTTTCACAAACAGACTGAAACCCCACAGAACTGTGCGAAGCGCTCTCTGAACGAGTTTTTATTCAGAGCTGGTTTAGGAGTTAGCGTTCGGGCCCTTCTTCTTGCCGAAGGTCGGGACCACGTTCACGAAGCGGCGGTTGTACTGGATACGACGCTTGGCACGGCCTGTCTTCTTCTTCTTCTTCTCCTGTTTGTCCACCTACAGCCGGAGTCAGAGACCATCAGCTAAACCTCAGCACAGCCAATATTCCTTTTCATTGAGAAATACATACATAATGGACTTACTTTGGGCGTCTGTCCTCTTACTTTACCGGCACGAGCCAGAGATCCGTGGACTTTACCTGATCAACACAAACATCAACTCATTTAATATTATATAATATAGCAACATCAAACAAATTCAAATAAATTTAAAAATAATATGAACGAATGGATAAATGTTATTTAAATTAACACATTTACAAGTTTTAGATTTATTTATAACAATGCATCCAAAAAATACTATAAATAATAAATATATACATTGACAGCACTTTATTTGTAAATATTAAACACTCAATCTTGATTAATTGCATCCAAAATAAGCTTTTCTTTGTGTGTGTGTGTGCGGTGTATTTATTACGTAAATGTATAGATACAGGATTAATTTAACAGTATTCATTTTGAAAATATTTACATGCATATAATACAATTTATATTATATATAAATTAGCGCTGTCAAAAGGTTATATATTTAAAAAAAAGGTTGTTTATATTCTTTGTGTACTGTGTGTGTGTGTACATATACATATATATAAAATTAAAACTGTTATGTTAATATATTAAATGCAAGTTATATAAATAAACATGTAAACATTTTCAAAATGTATTTATATACACACCCACTGTGTAAACAAAAGCTTATTTTTGGATGCAGTTAACAGATCATGATTACTCATTTGACAGCAGTAATATAAATATATTAAACATTATTTAAAATATATAAATGTTGGCTTATATATAAAAAAATACTAAATAAATATATATAAATAAATACAGACATGTATATATTTTTAAGAAAGGTTTAATAAATTTATATTGCTCCTGTCACACACACACATATACATATATATATATATATATATATATATACACACATACACATGAATATTTAAAAATGCAAAGTATATACATTACCTTTTTTGAACTTAAGTATACATAATTACAAATATTTATTTGATTTCTATACGTTTATATTTTTATAAAGCAAATTAATATAAAACATTAGGCATGACATTGTTTATTTATCAGAAACATAACTAAAGCATCAATATTGTTGTGCATACCTCCCAGAAGTCTGGCAGTCAGCTCGATGGTGCAGTGCTCTGAGACACCGCAGTCCAACAGAGAGAGATGGTCCTCCAGAGGAGCTCCGGCCAGCAGAAGAACCTGGTCCTCCACAGACAGACCCTCCAGAGCCTGGACTTGAGCCTGCAGTGACACACACACACAAACACACATCAGACTCTCTCTCACACACTGGAGACAGCTTCAGGAGCAGAGCGGCTCACCTTCAGGTCATGGACACTCTCCTGACCGGTCACCTGGAGCGTGTGAAGAGTCTGAGCGCGCAGAAACAGCTGCATGATGAGCTGAAACAGAACATCAACATCATCACAACCATTTAAACTCAAACTTACAACTGAGCCACCGTTTTTAAGTTGTTAAACAATCTCACTGCAGGACTTCACTTCATCCATCACTTAAACATTATCTGTAACATTTTAACGTGTTTTGTTACGTTTCCAAATGTTTTCATTTCTACATTAAACATTTTTAAAATGTTAAAAAAAGAATGCTTTTAAAATATTTCATGCAACTTTTTTTATGGGTAAAGGAACAATTTTTAAATGTTAAATAAATTTTACATTTTTAAAGCTAATTTCTTTAAAGTAAAAGCAACAATACACGTTTGAAAATCTTTAAAGTTAAACCCAAATATCTTTAAAGTTATAATAGAGTAAATGATGTCGGTATGTCTGAGGAAAGCGCATGAGGCGCGCGTGTGCTGCGGAGAGAACACACGCGGAGTAAATAAACGCGTCTAAATGCTTCGTTCTGGCGGATTTCTACTCGAGATGAGAATGTAGCACACAAAAACACATTTGTCACCCATTCATGCATCATTAAATCACATTAAACACCTCAAAGGCGACAAATAAGCGATTTGATTAATAGGCCTTACATTGGATGATGCTAGTCGATCCACAACTGGACGAGAAAAGGAAAGCGCGCATGCGCGAAGCAAAGAACTCTGGGAAATGCGCTGCCCATGTGACCGTGAAGTTTCCGGTGAGTCGGGATCACCATTATTTAATAAAAAGTGGTATGTTTGTATTTACATGCACATAATTGGATAATTAAATTATGTGCATGTATTTCTTGGCCTTAAGAAAAAGAGACCATAAGGTAACAGTATATAGATGTGAAACGTAAATCCCAAAAATTGTTTGTTTGTTTTTTTCTGTAAATGGACGCTTATGTGCTTCTTTCGCCCTTGTTTTTTGTCGAATATAGCAATACATGCTTTTTGTCTATAATAATAAAAAAAACACACACACGAAATTGCCACTTGTGCACACAATGCATTAATTATTTTATTGCGTAAACGCTAAATACATTTGAATAAATGGGCAAACCAAATGTTATGCATTTTATAACAATGCTGCTACTTATTTTAAGATGCTTTATTTAATCATGTCTTTCAGAAGCTGCGTGATATATCAAAAGCAGCAAATAAAATGTAAATTAAAAATGTTAATAAACACATCAGAGTATATACAGTCCCTACAAATACAAATTGCATAAAGGACGGTAATAGAATTATACACTGTTTCTTGATCAGCAAATTAAAATATTAGAATGGCTTTTGAAGCATAATTTCTTCAGTCTTTAAAGAAAACGGACGTTTTTAAGTTTAATATTTTACTCATTTGCTTACATTATGGCTAAAAAAAAATGCAGGCTTGGGGCACAGAAGAGACTTTATATGCAAAAAAACACTGAGCAAAAACTAAACTATTTAAATTTATACACACATTACACAAAATATTTAAGTTATAATTTACCATTAATTTATTCATTTTCAAAAACAATTTCTATTGTTACATTGATTTCTGTAGGTATGTGCTTCATTACTCAGTTCCCAACTTCTATCAAATTACTTCAAATCTGATTTGTTTTAAAGGTTTAGTGATTAAAGAGGATCTGAAGTCCATTATTACAAGTCTTTCTGATCATCCACCAACTTTACCCAGATTCATATTTTAAAACAAGGTCAAACTGCATTGACTGATGTTATTCAAACTGCAACTGTGCGCTTAAAAAAAAAAAAAAACATAACAGTAAATACTGCAAACTGCACAGTTCAAACTGAAGTAATCACACTCAGACGTGTAGGATGTCAATCTCTTTATTATGAAACCAAGTCAAAATAAAAAAACGTCTTCATGTTTCACGTTTCTCTCTGAAAACAGGATCACACAGGAGCAAAGATGAGGAGCAGAAAGTCTTCCAAACGAACGTGGATCTGTCAGTAAACAACTAAACCTCCAGAAGCACTAAACCAACTTGGCTCATTAAAAACTCGCACTTGCACTTAAGAGGGAAAAGAGCTCTTGCCAAAAAAAGAAAACATCGTTTGACTGGAGACGGGTGAATGTTGAAGCAATAGAAATGGCCGGTGCAGTCCGTTATGTGGGAGGTGGTGGGTAGTACTGGTTGTATTGACCATACTGACCGTACTGACCCCAGGAGTTCTGACCGCCCCACGAGTTATACTGCTGGAACAGAGAAAATACACACAGAGTGTGCTCACATAAGAACACTAAACCAGGCATAAGGGTCAATACTACAAAACAGAGACATATACATCAAAGCTGAATACAAAAAAAAAGTGCTTCAGATAGGAGATATGCTTTATTTTTTTGGGAGCAGGACAAGATTGTTGCTTTATGTAAGTGAGAATATCAAAATTAATTAAACTCAGACATATTCTTAGATATTTGAGAGCAAAAATTATTCAGATATTTTGACCTGATCACGTTTCTCTTCAGTGTTTTTCTTTAAGTGCTAATGTAATATTTTTCTACCACACACTTAACATAAAGTATTGCTTGCTAATTGGTTAAGCTAAACTGGATTTATCTAATTGTGTTCTTAAATTTAACAGCTGACAGCTATTCAACTCAATCTATTACATACCATCCTATCAAAGTTTCCTGACATTATCAAGATGAGTTTGTTAGTAAGTCTCATATTTTATTTATATTTTACTATATAAATATAAGATATATAAGATAATGTGAGAAACGCAGCAGGTGTCTGGATGAATGCTGGTGAGGCAGGACTGACCTGGTACCAGTTGTTGTAGTTGTATCCGGCGTGATTGGCCTGCATGTCCTGCATCATCTGACCCGAGGCTGCTGATTGGTCATCGGAGCGCTGTCTCTTTGAGTCCGGCTCCTCTGAGCTGCAGATGACAAACAACCACATGATCAGACTCAAATGATTCACACCGGCGCGTCAGCGTTTCCACAGAGTACATCAGTAATAGAATTACCTTTAAACTAACAAAGGCAGCAAATCAAATCAAACTACAAACAGCGCAAAATGCTGCCACTACACTGTCAAAGATCCTTTTCAAAGCTTTAAAAAAAAAAAAAAACATTTTACAGAAAGACACTATTATTTTTTTAACTTGTATTTAATTCAAATGCGTTGCTTCCCATTGCTAGGAGTTTAAAAAAAAACAAAAAAAAAAACCTCTTTGATTTAAAGGGATTTTTACAAAAGATGTACAGTAAACTAGACAGAGATGAAGATGTTGGGAATACAGAATACATTAATATAAAAACACTAAAATATTGCTTTTTTTCCTTTCTCTTTTTTTTTTAATAAAATAGAATTTCTGCAGGTTTTATTGACGTTCATTTATGATTGAACCAATGCCAAATCTGGCAACTTGTTTAGAAACAAACTTTTCAAACAAATGTTATCATTCCTAATTAGCAGAAGCATTTCTTCTCGTTTTAATTATAAACACTTCACTCGGATCAATTTCTCACAAAACAATACTTTATATATCTTAACTTTGCATCCAGGAGCAAATTTATGATGTCTTCTGATGCAGATCGATAAGTTTTTATAACAAAAAAAACACTGACTTCTGATACCGGCTGTAGGTGCGTTCAACAAGACAAGTTTTGAAGGAAGAACGCCCCTATTTTTAAAAGCTTAATTTGAGAAATTAAGAATTAAGCATTAAGAACAGGAGAAACCTGCAGCAGTTCCCGAAAGCTGTGAAACAATCACGAATAGACTGCAGTTTAAAGAAATCTCTCACCCGTTCTCAGCTTTCCTCTTCAGTGACTCCTGCTCCGTTACAAGTCTCTGATGCTGCTCATTTGCCGCCACCAGTCTGAGAGAAGAGAACATCTTAAACATTTGCCCTAACAGAAGGGCTGGGCAAGATTTTGATTCACTTTAATGTTTTTTTACTTTAATGCCAAGATGTAATGCAATAAATCAAGGAATTTTACTTTTGAAGAATTAGACAATCTTAGAGCACATGAAAGGTAAAAAGAAATTTAGTATCCAACCACATTCAGTAAAGGACTGTGAGTGGAATATATATCGCTGGGCACCATTCACACGGAAAGAGTGTTGAAAGCGGTTTTATGCATGAACTGTGAGCGAGGCAGTTAAACATACGTTTAAACAAAAAAAACTGAATAACTACTGTATGTCTAACATTTCATGTTTGCTTCACGGTGACAGACTGAAAGCTGCCGTTCATTGTTTTTACTGATCATTCATAGTTTGTAGTCACTGATCTACAGTATATAATGACTGGATCGCTCATTGAGTTCTAAACTGCCGACAGGCAGTGAAGCAACCTGAAGTGTTCGATCCGCCATCTTACTATTCCCTACCCACAAAGAGCACTATTGACTCACAGGCTAAATGCTGACCTAAAAAAAAAAAAAAAAAAAAACATTTGAAGCGAATCAGTCACACGGGATGAATTATGTTTTGTGTGTGTATATAAGTTTTTACTTCAGATGTAAATCGGCAAAAATGGTGGTCGTTTTGGCCAGGATAAGCCCTATATTTCAGTTGTTTAGGTGGGCGTGTCGGACAGGTAACCGATTCAACACGAAACAGCCCATTTCTTTATGTAAACAATTATTTAGGTATTATAAATCAACATGAAAGTATTAGAAATGTATTTGAATATACAGTTAATGATACAATAGCCTCTGTTGAAATGAAAAGCTTCCATCATCTTTAGTCAGTTATTTCTCTGAATAAATGATGTGTATAATATTTGTAATGTCCCAATAGAGTCTGAAATAGGTATGGCTCTAAGATCGTGCAAATTTACTAACATTACCGTCTACATGCAAAATGTTATGCATGCTAAATTGATAATTAATTTAACAAACATTTAAATCATTATCTGCTTTAATGCTGTTAAAGAAATCATTGTTTGAAACATGTGCAGTTAGCCAACTGCACAAATAAAAGCAATACTATAAAAAAAATTATATAAAACGCATAACAGTACCAGGCGAATAAAGGTATATTTGTATACAAAGCATACACCTTTCTTGTATCATGTTTTTTTTTTTTATAAAGCAGGGGAAATTCCCCACTAACCTTTAACATGCATAGGGTGTTTGCATCATAAGAATGTACAGGAATACTTTGGATTTGAAAACACTGACTTGTTAGGTGAGGTTCTCTCGTTAAATTCATAAGATTTTCCATTTATCCAATGAAATGTATGGGAACAGTGAGGAATCCCAATATGGTGGCGAGTCGGCTTCACTTATATGACGTCATGAGCAATCCACTTCAATACTATAGATCAGTGTTAGTAGTCTACTGGTGTTATACCCTCAGTCATTTTGAATTTAAAGCATTTTATTTGTGACCATATGCAAAAGACAAGTGTGCACAAGATGAAGATATTCAAGCATCTCTTCTAGGGTAGGGCGATGTCGACCAATTTGGCATCGTACGATGTCTGATGTGAAATATCGCGATGGACGATGGCATCGTCTTCTCTGTAAGCGGCGGGTGGGGGATGTTAGTTGCTACTAAAACACCAAGCCCCCGCCCCACGACTGACAAAACAGTGTTCGCGAGAGGAGGTGAGAGAGGATTGAGTGCAGGAGTGATCGCGCGCGAGTGCTTGAATTGCACGCGGATGACACATCAAGCACGCGCAAGGGTTTGATATGAGCTTGCGGCCCCGTTTGTTCCCATTTACATCTGTTTTTCTCTTGCGGAAATTATTTACCACGCTCGCTTATTAATGAGGAGGATCTCGATGACCGCTCCGCATTGTGATGTCTATCGGCCATCTGCATCGTCTATCAACCCAACCCTAATCTCTTCTGCAAAGAATCAGTGGTTTGTTTATTCATGAAGTTGTCAACAAGTTTAAATGTTAGAACACTTGGAATAGAATTCTCTTCAAGGCCGCAGTCTCGACTATTTTTTTTTTTCTTTTCAATGATCTGAAATCAATAATAAATTTGCAGTTTGATGTGATATGAGCTAGATTTAGATCATCATAGGCTTGATTGTTCTGACTGAAGGAAAACAACATTACAATCAAAGCGTTGCAGACTGATAGTTTATGGTGAAAACTCTTATTTGGGTCAGATATCCCAGGATGTAGTCAAAAATCTATGGATTCACTGGAGTATAACCCATAATTCCGCACACAGACTCAATTCCAGCTTTTCAAACAAATGGTGACAAAGCAGCAAAACCTACGGACTGCAGTTTTAACTAGAAGGTTAATAAAGAACAAGTTACTTAAAGCATGTTGTAGTTACACTTTAAAATTTGACTAGTTAAAATCAAGACAGCTAACAGAGTGCGAGTTCTGGCTCTCTCAGAGATCCATAACTCACATGTTGATGTCGCTGCCGAAATCCTCGAGGAACTCGAGCTTGCGCTGTGAGAAGAGGACACGCTGCTCCAGGGGCATGGAGCTGCTCAGAGCTCGGTCGAAGCAAGCCATGATTTCAGCCTCGTTCTGCTGCACATCAGTGCTGTACTCCAGCTCCAGCAGGTTCAGGTAAAGCTTTGGGTTCGTCTGCAGAGAAAAACCAACAACTAAAGACTGCTCCAAGGTCACATATACACACACACGTCAAATAAATGATTTCATGGGTGTACACAAATACATTTATAAAATTATGAATCTGAAATTTATGGTAATTTTTGAAACTGAAAATCTGTAACTTTCATGTTGATTTACTGAAAGTTAGTCTGTACCTCATCCTTCTCGACGGCCTCCAGCAGCACTTTCTTGGCTTTCCCGATGCTCTTTTGCACTTTGACAAGCTGTCGGGCCAGTTTCACGGCGTAGAAAGAAGACTCACTGCTGTTCTTGCCATTGGTGATGCCGTCTCTCAGCAGGGCCTCGGCTTCATCCATGTTCCCGTGACGCCGCTCCAGACTCACCCTCCTCAGTCTCACCATGGCCAGGCCAGGAACGGATTCCTCCATCTGCTTCAAGATCCACCGCGCCTCGTCGATGCAGCCTGCAGAGAGGTCCACAGACTCCAGTGTTAAACTTCAGAAATATAATGTGTTATCATCAAGCTCTTTATACAAAAGTTTACACCCCCGTTTCAGAATGTGTTTTCAAAATAAGAGCAATCATTCAAAGTGCATGTTATTGTTTATTTAGTAACCTTAATAAGATATTTAATCATTTGTGTATCTAAAAGCTTACCAACAAGGACTATGATTTTGAGATGCATCTTTAAACACTGAAAAAACTGAGGGACTCATACGCAACTATTACTGAAGGTTCAAACTCGCATTGATGCTCCAGAGAGAGAAACCATGCATTTAGAGCATTAAAACCTTTGAACAGATTTATACATTTGTCTTATTTTGTCTTAATATCATATTTGTCCATTTAGTAATGCTCGTCAGAGGCTACAGAAGATACATACGTTTTCCAATAGACAAACCAAGTTAAATTTATCCTGGTATTCAAATTCACGAGGGGGTGAAAACATTTGTTCATTTGGACAGCATGTCTGATATTGTACCTTGCTGCTCCTCAAACGCGGCCCAGAGCAGGTGAACAGTGGGTTTCTTGGGCAGGTGGATGGTGCAGGCCTTTTTGAAGATGTGCCGGACGCCTTCGACGCTGTAGCTCTCCAGATACTTGGCGTACTTTAAGGTCAAGAGAGAGACAGAGAGCGACAGAAAGAGAGAGAGAGAGATAACAGAAGAAGAGGGAAAGGAACACATAAAAATTGAGCTTTCGTTTCACATCCCCGCACGGCTGAATTTCCATTGACAAGATCGTTTTGAGAATTTCTGTTTTAAACCCATCAGCACCTTCATGGAACCAATAAGATAAGTTTCTGTAAGGTAGAAGGAGACGGAGAGGTGCAACGTAGTTGGCAAATGCTGCGGTCAAATCTTGTGTGGCAAGCAGGCCATCCCCTAATATAACAGATACAGTCAAATATCAACGTTACACGCAAAGAGTGTAGCAAGTTTTACTGTGGAAGTGATGATATCGTTGATGGGGAAGCAAAGGGGTGGACAGAGGGAATGAGACGCAGGTGGCAGCAGAGGCTAGCTACCTTAATCCAGAACTCCTCGTAGAGAGCACAGGCGATCAGGCAGCGCTCGAACAAAACCACCACACGCTCCGGAGTGCCGTTCTCCAGCTCGAAGTCCAGGTACTCCCTCCAGTTGTTCAGCTGGGTCTTCTCCAAAGCTTTGACGTGGAAGTACGGCCTCTTTATCTGCAGATGGGAACGGTCAGATGTTCATTAACACAGCTAACAGGGCTAAATAAACAAAAAGACTGTAGGGGTCAGGGTTGTGAAGGAAATCACAACATGTTCAAATATTGACAATAATAATAATAATAATAATATATTACTAATAAATCATTAGGATTTTAAGTAAAGATCATGTCGTATGAAGGTATTTTGTAAATATATCAACTTAATTTTTGATTAGTAATGTGCTTTGCTAAGAACTTTTTTGGACAACTTCAAAAGGTGATTTTCTCATTATTTCGATTTTTATTGCACCCTCAGATTCCAGATTTTCAAAGAGTTGCATCTATCAGTCCTATCCTCACAAACTAGTTAGTCAATGGAAAATCATTCAGCTTTCAGATGGTTAGAGGATTTACATTTACATTTATTCATTTAGCAGACGCTTTTATCCAAAGCGACTTACAGGTGGGGAAAAACAGCAGCAATTAGTCCTAAAGAGGTAAACAACATTTATATTTAAAATAATTAAATATAATAAATAATAATTTAATAAAATTTACCCGTATGATTGTTTTGTGGTTCTGAGTCTCTGTATTTTCTGTGATATTTTTGAAAATCAAGTTTTTAATTAATCTTATCAGCATGAGAATGGAAACATATGGATGATTTATGCAAATGTTTATTCATAGTGAAACCATATTCAACACAGAGAAATGTGTCAAAGGTCAGAAGTTTTCCGACAGAAGTTATGCATCAGTCATTCTGTTTGATTTTCACCTTAAATTTGATCAAACAGAACAGAAAACGTCTTAAGGAGCCCTAAAGGAATCAGCAAATGAAATAAAGAGTAATCCCATCACTAGTCCAGAGTAAGAACAATAATGACACTCCTAATTAGAGCAGGAGTCCTTCAGAAACACTTACCCCTTCCTCGAAGGCCCAGCGCTTGCTGACTTCATGCTCGTTGTGGTTAAACACCTCCTGGCGGGTCTCGATCACCTTATGCCTCATGTTCTCGATCTCCGTCACTCTCTGGAGGGCAAAACACAGCATCCTGAGCATCGCACCGAAGATGGCGCAAACATTTTATCTCGTCTGATGTCCAGCTACGCAAAAGGTCTACGTCACCATGAGTCTGACAGAAACAGTACGGTTTGCACACCCAGTGAATCAGCTCTGGCCGGTGCTGGGACGGTGGCATTTCGTCACGAGCCCGTCCCACTTTTAGCCCAAGTCCCTGATTGGATGCCAACCTGGACCCTCAGGTTTTCATTGGCTGCTAACGGAAAGACACCTCTTCAAACCTGCACACGTGTCCAGGATCAGACGCCCTTGCCTACCTCTGCCATGTTTAGAAGCCCGCAGGAGAAAGACGGCGCTCTTACCTTGGCGGGATCCGGAAGGTCCTCCGTCCCCGGTGGAAGCTCTTCGCCTGGTGCATCCTCTCCGCTAGGCTTGTTAGCGTTAGCCAGCTCCACTCTCAGCTGCACAAACTCCTCTTCAGACAGGAAGTGCTTGGGGTTGTTGCTTTGGACGTGTTCTTTGAACCTGAAGAAAGAGCAAAGATGCAAATCTTCAAATTCTCATTCATTTCCAGTTTCAGTTCCAATGTGGTCCAGTTAGACATTTATCAAACATTATTAATGCTAAAATGTTCTTACATAGCATGTGTCTTGTTTTAAAGTATCATTTTCTAAACATTCTTCAATTAAGATGCATTTACTTGACATGTAAAATGATTTAAGATATTTAAAAAAAAAAAGATTTGGGATATTTATGCTACAAAACAAAAGACAAAACCACAAAGAGAACATTTTTTTGCAGTCTATTTTATGTCTCCTTTTGCAAAACAGGTCAAATATCTTTAAAAAGATCTTTCACTAAAGACAGACTTCAAAAGAAGATACACCAAAATATAAAGTAAACAGGTGTTTCAAAATTAGAGTGCAAAAGATTGTTCAAATGAACGAAAGAACAAGTATTAACACTTTACAACAGGCCCTTTTAGTTAACATTAAAGCAGGCTAATATTAACAATAAGCAACATCTAACTGTTGCAGCAGTTAAAATTCTGTTAACCTTGATTACACAAATACAACTTCTTAAAAAAATTCAACTATTTATTGTTAATGTTTGCTCCATTGAATAATTTTATCAAACAACTTTTGGTTTTATAATTATTAAAAGTTTAAATTAAACAGATTAATAAATGCAGTCATTGTTATTTCATGTTATCAAATGCAGTGAACTAATGTTAATGAAAAAAAGTAAATAAAAAGTAAAAAAAAAACAAGCTCACTTCTGGAAATGCTGAGAGTACAACTGGGTGGGTATGCAGAGTATTCGGTCGTAGACGGCCGTGACGTTGGCCAGCTTGCCCTGCTCCGTCTCCCATGCAATGTAAGCCTCCCAAAGACGGTCTGAGCGGAAATCTGTGCCACAGGCCAAAACGGCATGCTCATAGGACCTGAAAGAACACAGGCAAATCAATTGATGAAAGTATTTCTAATTTCAATAAATTAAGGACTTCTGGGACATTTTTTTTTATATTAAAATGAAACCACATGCATGCAAAACAAATAAAACTTTTTTTTAAACTACAAATTGAAAACTTCTTTACCTAATTGTCTAATAAACCTGGCATTAAATTTGTTTTAATCTTTACTTTTGATTCTCTTTTATATGTCACTTCAGATAAAAACATAATAAATGTAAAAAACTCATAAGCTCAACAAAGTTGCATTTTGCATATATAACAATAAAAAGAAATGTATATTACATACATAATGTGTTAAATTAAATTATTTAGATAAATGACAGATAACTAAACACTATTCAGCAGAAAAAATATCTTTTGCATGGACAACTTTTCATTAAAAACACAGACCTAAATTTAAAAAAAAATACTTATTTTGAAATTGTTTTTTTTAATACTCCCGGCTACTCAAAACGAGGAAGATAAAATATGCATCCCACAACTATTTACCAATGTCATAAATCATCATGTTTTGCCCATAAGCAACCTATAAACATAAGTGCACAGTGTTTATTAACTGTAAACTGAATCTAGAAGCCTGTAGAACATGAGACAGCACAGTGTTTAAATATTGTATTTTTGAGGTTACTGAAAGCCCCACTCACGCTCTGATGCGATTTTCAGCCTCTCCGTCACTAGTGTCTTGGTTTTCTCGCAGGAAAGTGATATAATGTAGCCACAGGTCGACGCTGAGAGGAATAGCCTGCAGACCTCGACGGTAAACCTGCAAGGGAAAAAAAAAATTCAAATCCATTTGTTAGTGTAATGCTTTAATAAAACATGTAGAAGACGAAAATGAGTTTTGCTGCCCTTTACCAGCCCCTTGTCATCACTGCATGACAACAAAAAAAAGATTATTCTCATGAGTTTCGTCCAGAAGTCATCCATACTCACCTCATCAGCCATGTGTATGTAGCCATGTTTCTTCTCAATATCTGCATACTTCTTCCAGTAGCCGTAACAGTAGGGGTAGTGCAGGAAGAAGGCATCAAACGCCTTTCTTGAAGCCACCAGATGGTTCTGAAACAAATAAAAGTCAATAAACCAATAGTTATGTTTCCATCCACCAATTTTTATGTTCATTTTTTTGGATATTGCATTAGGGGAAAAAAAAAAAAAAACAATTAAAACACTGGATGCAAAAGCCAAGACATGAATAAATGCTGAAAATGTCCATTAAAAAAAAAAAAAAAAAAAAAGCTGGGCTCAACTAAGTAAATGTGTTATTCTGTAAGAAAATGCATGAACTACTATTCAAGTGAAATCTTAGCTTTGGATGGAAAAATAGCTAATGATGAGTAGTAGTATATTTTTATTTAACGCCATGTCAGCATCTCAGGCTTTTATCATGGCAAAAACAACAGAAGGATGCAATAAAAATTCGACATTTCTGCCAAAATTGAGTTTTAGCTAATGACGCACATCTGCTCCTCATACTTTGGTATTACAAACGCTCACCTCCTGTTCAACATACTGCAGAAGGTAGACCCAGCCATTGAAGTCTTCGGGATTATCCTCCACTACTTTAAAGAGCCGCTCGTAATCTGCAGGAAGTGCAGGTTCTTGCGTGGCAGATGCATCTGCATCTGAGGCTGGTTCTGCCGCTTCTACCGCTTCTGCTGTTTCTTTGGGAACATCTTCCAGTTCCATATTGGAAGGGCTCTCCGAGTCTTCCGCTCCGGCCGGCTTGGCCTCGTCCTGCTGCCCGTTCGACTCCATCTGCTGCCCGAGGCTCTCAGCTTCAGGGTCAGGGGGACTGGCTGTGTGGTCGATGTTCTCTGCTGCAGATTTCAGATGCTCCACAGAGTACAGTTGGTATTGTTCTAATGCAGACGGCTGCTGGATCTGCTCATACTCGTTGTTCTCTGGATTTGCCGGAGGCTCCTGTGGAGGAGCCGGTGTCCAGTCAGTCGAGGTCGGGTCTGTGTTGTAATCGGCCCCGGTGCCCTCCATAGCAGGAGCGTCCCCGTTACCAGGGGCATTCGTGTCCAACATCCCGGTCATGGGCTCACCTGAACACATCAAACGCACATAAGTCTGAAGATAACATGATCATATCAGAGATAAACTGATAATATAAAAATCAAGCAACTTCATGACTTTGTTAAAAAAATTATATATATATATATATATATATATATATATATATATAAAAGCAAGTTTTTTGAAAAATTGATCAAAATGAAGTGATTCTGATTAAACCTATTTTTATCATTTTCTCATCCCTACTGAAATATATTGTTCAAAGACTGGCTTAACTTAAAAAATATATATATACATATACATACACATATACATATATATAAATGTGGTGGCAAAATTAGCCCGTTAACATGCGATTAATGTTTTCAGTTTAATGCGTTTCAAATATTTTAAACAGGCATGGACAGGATTGTTTTAAGGTCACTTAAATTAGAAGTTCTCTTAGTCTAAATGTTCAAATTGACAGCTCTCGATTACAATATACTGTAATGTTGAAGAATATAGTCAGTGGTTAAAAAAAATTTTAGGAGGGGGGGGACAATTTTTTATAAAGAATTCAGTATTGGTATTATAATGGTTGTATGTGAAGATTGTTTGGTTTAATGGGTTTATGAGACAGCTTTGCAATGTTGAATGGCTAGTCAATGATTAAATTAACAAAAAGCCCTTTATTTTACTAGCCCTTCGTTTTGGAGCAGTTATCATTTTCTCAAGGTGCAAACAGAAAATTAACTGCTCTGGTCATCTGATAATTTACACTAATTGTGTAAAACTTCACATATTTAATTGAGACCCTTTATTTTTTCCACATTTGCAGGAAGTGCACTAAAACATCAGTTAGTAAGGTTTAAAGAACTTTATAAATGAAAACATTTTTACGGTCACTATTGAGACCCGTGGGATTAAGTGGGTTAATTTGCGTAAGGCCTAACGTTATTTAACCAAACAAAAAATGTGACTCCACAGAAAATGCTAGTTGTGATGCATATGCATATTATTACGCCTCATTTGCATGTTTAATAAGCCGAATCGTGCGTTTCCACAATTTCGGTCAGTTTTAACAAATCTTGACCGAACCTGCAATCTCCGAACAAACGACTTGCAAATGCTTTAAATTGCCCGCGGAAAACATAAATGAACGAAAAGATAACGTAGGACTTAATCATGGTAATATTAAATGTTAGTATCGCGTTTCCTGGTCAAACAACACACGATGATTCGTCGAAGTTAGTTTGCAAATGTATCAGGTAACGCTCAAAAAACGCTTTAAACGCGTTTGGTAGCATTTCAAAAGCGAATTAGTTTTGAAACCACCACAACTTGTGTTATTAACTATGAAACGGTCTGGTTTTGGCCTTGTCTCTTCACATGCTAACGTTAGCTAAACTGCTAACAACCCGACATCGCTCATTTACCTCAGCTTTTTCTAGAAACAAACGCACGAGAATCGCGGGAAATCTACGGCGGGAAGAATACTTACCAGAGTCTTCCATGAAACTGGGTTTAAACGGCGGATATTTTCACAACTTCTTCGAAGTTTTACGAGGTTGATAACATGTGGTCGAACGGCCGCGCTATAACGCATTCAACACCCGTTCCGTCTCGCGACGAGAGAAGGACACGAATGCTTTGCGCATGCGCACTGCGCTACGAAACGCAAAACACTAATGACGTAAGTCCCTGGTTACCGACAGGGGGCGTAACTAGGCCCGCGAAAATCATTCGTCAAAATTAAAATTTGGATATTTGGTTAAAACACTTTACGTTGTAAAAGCCATGACACAATACAGACTTTTTAACGCAATTCTGAGTTTATGTCTCACAGTTCTGTTATTTCCTTTCACAATTCTGGATATAAAATAAGCACTGCAAGAAATAAACACAATTACGAGATCAATTCTTGAAGCTGAAATGCGATAAACTCACAATAGTGGATAAAACATCTGAATTGTGAGATAAAAAGTCACTTACACAATCAGAATTCTGAATCTGCGAGAGAGAAAAAAAAATGAACCCATAGCAAACACAATCTTCTATAAGTTACTGCATTTTATTACCTTACAAATAGTATTCCCATGTAATCATCAAACAACATAAACTAACTATGTTGAATCATCTAAATTGTTATATAGCCTAACTAAAACATATATATATATATATATATATATATATATATATATTTATATATATATATATTTATGGCTTATTTATGCTCTTTTTTCTACAGGAGTGCTTGTGTTGGCACCCTAGTTACAGGAAAGCTAAATAAACAGGGCCTTCATTTTTGTTAAATCACACTGTTTTCTGTTTAATTATTAAACACAATATATTAAAAACACACATTTTAACCAATAAAGACATTTATTAACATCATGTTGGTGTATTTTCAAGAGAATAATTAGAAATCCATTTCAGGTGTTTTAGTTTTATGAATGTAAAATTTAAAACGTAAAGACAAAACTGAGCGCTATTTTACGTGAATTTTTTTCAAAATTAAACAAATTGCTAAATATGGAAGTCAGTTCTTCTGGGGGAAATGCAAATATGCATGTATATACGGGTCTGTCTGGTGATTTATTTAAACAAGGCATTTTTTGAACTCGAAGTGACATCACGAGTCACGCCCCTTCGACGTCACATGATGCCACTGAGACGCAAAAACCCCCTCAGTGGACGTGTGCGAGCACTAAAAACGTTTCAGAATATTGCATACATCATATCTGATCATCATATCGGCATTTTAAACAAAGCAGCCTCTATAAAACAAAACAGTTAAATTCTTCCGAGTCTCAATGGCGTCCATTTAATTTAGATCGTGCTTGACTCGTGTTACGACACCTACTATGGCGAAGGACAATACACTCATCTTATAAATATTAATAAGCTCATGCGTCCGTTGCTGGAATCATAAAAAAATGCCACCATTTTCCCTACAAATATCAGGTTTATATGACAACAAATTAGTAAACAAGCCACAGAATAGCAGAAGTCCAAATAAAAATAAATTAGCAATCAAATGTAAGTACTGTAATATTAGAAGCATAACACAGTACACATAGCATTTTTTTTATAATAAAAACTAAACAAGTAAATAGAGTAGGAAAAGAATGCACCCTTTTCACAAGAATGTGATCACGCTTTTACAATCAATAAATCCTCAAATGTTTTATATATTGATTATATCATGTATGTACATTTCTAACATACTTTGTATTACATCAACTTTGTCTCAAATGACAAAATAAAAAAGGTTTTCACAAACAAAAGAGGTTTTCTTTTGCCATTTCAGAAATACATATATATATATATATATATATTTGGGAGTGTAGAAAAATAAAAAATATAAGTTATTATCATTATTGTTGTTGTATTTAATTATTTAATACACGAATATATTACTCGCGTTTATCCAACTAGCCTATTGAATATTAACTACGCACTTGCTGACGCAGCCTCTGCCTGTCCAATGGCAAACACGCGTCATGAATATTAATAACAGATCCTTCGCAGTAGTAGAATTCGAGCGCTCGAATGCCAAATGGCGCACTGCGCCTGAGCAAGAAAGAGAGGAAGTGGCGGCTGAAGCAGCTCCGCACCTTTTCCGGTAACACCGACAGCAGCACGACCGGGACCGAAGGAGCGACTGGTGAGGAACAGAAGGGACCGAACCGAGCCGGGGCGCGCGAGAGGGGGGCTGTTACATGAGGTAAATCGTTATCGCTTGCCTACGCGGTCACGCGCTTAGTACGAGTAGTACGCGGAGCGAAACTAAGGTACAAGAGTAAAGTTGTGTTTGACACCCCTCCCTTTTCTCATCCGCTTTATCTTGTGCTACAGGGACGGAAGAGGGGAAACTAAGGATGAATGACTGACGTTTGGAGTTTTTTTGGTGACCGAACGAACGATCTGAAGCGCGCCTGAAGGGAATGAGCGCGAAAAAAAGGCGACCCGACAGCCGGTACACAAGAAGGAAGTCTGAGGAAATCAGAAAGGCCTGTCACAGATCTAAACACGTATTATTTTAGGACCATTTTTTTTCCAGATTGTTGAGGGTCATTTGTGGTGCTGCATGAGTTTCGCAAGACCGACAAAGTTTAAGTGTTTTTCCGAGTGATTGTCGCCTTGCAAGAGCTGCAAAACCAAAAACTTGTGTTCCTCTTCCTGCAACAAACGTAATATATGCACAGCCAACAAGATGGGCAAGATGCTTTCGAAGATCTTTGGCAACAAGGAGATGAGAATATTGATGCTTGGACTTGATGCGGCGGGGAAGACAACAATCCTTTACAAGCTCAAACTGGGACAGTCGGTCACCACCATCCCCACAGTGGGATTCAATGTGGAGACCGTTACATACAAGAACGTCAAGTTTAACGTCTGGGACGTGGGTGGTCAGGATAAGATTCGTCCTCTCTGGCGGCACTATTACACCGGCACCCAAGGTTTGATCTTCGTAGTGGACTGTGCAGATCGCGACCGGATCGATGAGGCTAGACAGGAGCTGCATCGCATCATTAACGACCGAGAGATGCGCGATGCAATCATCTTGATCTTCGCCAATAAGCAAGACCTGCCAGATGCCATGAAGCCGCACGAGATCCAGGAGAAGCTGGGTTTGACTCGGATCAGAGATCGTAATTGGTACGTTCAGCCGGCCTGCGCTACGACGGGCGATGGACTCTACGAAGGGCTCACCTGGCTCACGTCCAATTACAAATCCTAACGCAAGCGGGTGAAGACTCGCCAAACTAGAAGCAATTAACCAATAACTCTGGCTTCTGTCTGTAAAGTTCGGTTTTATTCTCTGTCTTTGATTTCGTTGACATGTAACCCAACTTTTCTTTCGTACGCCCGTTCTGTAGTCCTCCTGTTATGTTGTAATGTCCAAAAAGTATTACTTTCAGAAGCTGTGGGGTTGTTTTCCCAGAAAAACAAGGGTTTCTGTGTCCGAAGATCTGGTTTGTCAGTCCAATGGCAGCTTGTTTGTTTACCTCTGTGCCATCACGTTTAACGAATGTATCGAGAAAACCGCTTTGAAATAAACCCACCAGTCCAAGCAGAACGATCTGATTGTGTTCCATGAAGAAACTGTCCTTGAAGGAGCGTTTGATTCAGTATCCTTCCACATTCACACTGTCTTTTCTGGAGGTGCTCCACTAAACACATTGAGAAACCAGGAACGAATGAAAACAACATCGCCTTCAGTGTTTCTGATCTAATCCAGCCGTCTCGACCTGTTTCTATCATGGTTCTGGTACAGACTCTCCTCAAACCTTAACCGCACAAATCACACCAAGCCTCTTTTTCTCTTACTAAATTAAAGCTTTGTTTTATTATTTTGACATATTTGTTATGCTAAAGAAATAATAAAATCTATATATATATCCAGCACTATGTGATTGCGTCTTCTTGACGTGCAGGAATTAAAGGGTTCACCTCAAAATGAAAATACTGTCATGCTCGCCTTGATGTCGTTCCAAACCTGCAACACCTCCGGTCATCTTCTGAACACAAATGAAGATACTTTTGATGAAATTGGACAGCTATCCAGCTATAGCACAACTAAAAATGATCCAGGTCCAGAAACTTAGTAAATACATTGGTAAAACACTTTTCTCCTTCGAGTTACATCTTTCAATCTTTTTCTTATGTTTCTGGAGCTGGGAACATTTGAGTTGTGTTGCTGTCTACAGAGGGTCCGATAGCTCTCAGATTTCATCAAAAAATATCTTAATTTGTGAAAAGATCTTACAGGTTTGGAACAACATGAGGTAAGTAATTAATGACATAATTTTCATTTTGGGGTGAGCTAACCCTTTGAAGTGTGATAATTTCACAACTGAAGGCTTAAAAAGCACTCAAAATTTATAAAGACATGACATTTTGCATAAATATTTTCAAGTCTGGAGATGAGGAATGACGATAATAAGTCTTGTTTTCTGAGAAACTAAACACAATCAAGTGAGTTTAGGACAAATAGCTATCTGTCAGTGGCAAATGGAAATGGAGGGGATTTTTCTGACACGAACGGCAGATAGGGCCTGTCAACCCAGTCTCGCGACAATTCGTACCTATTTTACAAGGTATAAATTCATACGATTTTTGCTAAATCATACGAATTTTGCGAGTTGCCAGTTCATCTGGATTTGTACGAATGACTTACACCTTACCCCGTCTCCAAACCTACCCGTCACTGGGGTTTAGACAGATCAAACAAATCTCGTACGAATTAGCACAAATATTCCACCTCGTACGAATATGCATGAAGTGGTCACAAAACCTTTTTGTTCCTTCTTTAATCATAAATGTGTCATGATTTATGAATATTTAGAAGTTTGCAATGGAACACAAGACAAAATACTGAGGAAGGAAGGTGCAGTAAAAAGTGTTTTTCCTTCCATTCTTCCTTATGCTGTTAAGGAAAAAATAAATATCTTCCAGTGATGTATGAAAACGTGATTTACCCTTAAATTTAATTAAATATATTTGAGCCCACTGGCAGAAGTTTGTTCTGTTTTTGATTAGTTACTCAGGGAAAAAAAGACTAACGTTGTGTCATTTTGATTCTTCAGTAAAATCTTGATGTTGAAGCTGATTTCATCATAAGAGTTTCTGTAAAGCTGCTTTATATATTTGCGTAACAAGCATCTTTAAGTTCAATTGAATTCTGCTTCCAAACGTGTCAGCAATTCCCATTTCTCATATTTGAATTCTTAATGCATAAATGTGAAGAATAAATGTCATGAAAACAGTCAGCTTACATTTCACCCCTTAAATTAAAAAAAGTATATTTTACTTGAAGAAAATGAGCTAATTTACATAAATACTTTGTAATTGAATACATTTCTCCCACTGTAAATTAAAACTACAATTAAAAACTAAATTAATTTAATTTAATAAAACATAAATGCAGTTCAATAAAAGTTCCTAAGACCTATTAATAATTTAAAATCATTTTAATAATAATTATTATGATTCTTTTTTGCTTGCATTATTCACTGAAAGAAATTGTTGAGAAACCATTTTCACTCAGAAATTGCTGGTAAGTTTCACATATAATTATAAAGAAATTGCATTGAATGTCACTGAAAACATTCACTGTGCAAAGCTGGACAGCTGATGTCTGCAGATTTTGTGGATTTGTCAGGAAATTACAGACAAGTGAAGCACTGCACGTGGAAACTGAATAGGTTGTGATAAATGTGTCGCAAAAGAGGCAGAGTTCGTCTGTTTGTTCAGTTTGGAGTTTGACCTAAAGCTTTGCTGATTTTACACTAAAACTCTAGCCATGCTGGTTGATCCTTTCAGGGTTAATGTTTGCAGATCCGCTTGTTTCTGAGGATTTTCTTCTCTAAACACTTCAGACGCTATGGAATCTGGCTAGTAGTCTGTTTACTGGTTTTCACGCCACTGTTTTTAATCTGCTTTAAACGCGTCTTGTAAACTCAGAAAACTTCAGATTCGTTCCTTTTTTGGTGTTTCTCCAGTTGTTCTTCTCCACCTGAAACAGTGCATTGATCTCAATCATAAAGTTTTGTCCCACACAACAGGTTTGAGTCTCACATATACACTCACTCTTTAGTGTGTGTTAACACATCACTCCGTCTGTGGTTTCACAGGACCTGCTTGAGATGGCTTTAAATCAACAGACTTTAAAAGGATAGTTCAAACTAAAATATGATTCTGCTGAAAATGTCTTCACTCTCAGTTCAGTTGTGTCTTCATCAGATCTGGAGAAATGTCTCTCTGCATCAATGTCTTAGTAATGGATGTGAATGAGTGCCATAAGAATGAGAGTACAAACAGCTGATAAAAACATCATAATAATCCACAGCACTCCAGTCCACCAGTTAACATCTGGAGAAGACAAGAGATCAAACTAATCCAGCATTAAGATGTTTTTAACTAAGTCCAAAATCCATAATAACTCTTCCTCCAGTGATGGATTTAAAATGTTTTTGTTTGTTCATTTCGCCTTTTTTAAAAATTAATTTACTTTTTTTTATAAATATTATATATATAATAAGTAAGTTCCATATAAGTAATATTTTGAATTATTTAGTAAAATTTTAATTATTAATTATGTTTAAATATTTACAATTTTATAAAATATATAGTAATTTTATTGTGTTTTTGTTATTTTATTAATTTGAAACTGAATGAAAATGGGAAACGCTAAAAAAAAAAAAAGTTCTATCTATCTATCTATCTATCTATCTATTTGTCTATTTCTGTCTGTCTATATCTCTGTCTATCTAGGGACCCTCAGTAGTGGACGAGCGGATCTCTCAGCACAGGAAGTGTTTCTTCTGTTTCTGTGGTGATGAACTGCTGTTGATTCTGTTCTAAAGCAGCAAACAATCAGACGGGAAGTTGTCCTGAGCTGTACTTCCTTCCTTCCTACTGATGGAATGTTAAAAACATGCTATAGACTCAGCTTATTATTCTGTATGAACGGAACGAGAATAAGACGCTGTTTTGATGACCTTTGCTCACATAATTGCCCAGATGTTCTCCTGGAGTCATTTGAACAAACAAGTTTACCTTCCCATCATGCACTGGAACTTTAAAATATATGGTAACTCTTATCATAAAAAAATGATTATTGATTTAATGGGCTGACTTGGTTTCTGTTGTGTCTTCATGTGTTTACGCCTGAAGGCATGAGAAAAGATATTCTGTTTACTCTTCTGCATATGCAATAAATCTGAAACATAATGCCTTCCACATGCTCATAACCCATCCGCCACAGCAAATACACAGCTTGAATATGAATATAAAACCAGCTCATCTGTTCTGACACACGTTCACCTGTCAGTATTTATTTATTTAATGGATTTTGGACTTTTAACTATATTTGAGTTAAAAACGTCTTAATGCTGGATTAGTTTCAGTTTTTGTCTTCTCCAGAAGTTAACTGATGGACTGGAGTGGTGTGGATTATTGTGATGTTTTTATCAGCTGTTTGGACTCTCATTTTGACAGCACCCACTCACTGCAGACCATCAAGGTACAGAAACAGACGGACCTTTGCACATGTCTATTGAAACAAACACTGAAGAGACATTAAACACAGTCATGATATTCTAAGAAATATATGACTCAAACAATGACCTTAAACACAACTATCAGCAAAATAGCAACTACAACAGCCAAAATAACTCAAACATATATTAATTCCTAAACTATTTAAGTTCTCATGCTTTAATTAAGCATACAAAATAAAGTGATGTAGGCCTATATGTAAGTATGATCACAAGGTCCTCTGGGTTTATCCCACAGCCTCAGTTCTGTAACTAATCATTTTCTGTTATTAATACTTTAAATGTAATTAGAAGCACTTGGTGTTTATATTAATGATAAAGCAGGAATGTGTTGTAGTTACTGAAAAAAAAAATTCCTTGAAATGTTTATTTTATTATATGCAAACGAAAATTAAAAGACACGGAGAAACTTGTTCTATTGTCTACTGTAGCTATACAAAGCACGTGAACCATGTTTACGTGTTTTAAATAACGCAAAGACTAAAATTAAATCGCCCTTTATGGAATAAAAACTTGGTTTAGTATTTCCTCTTTAACTGAAAATAACATATAATTTGCATTTGTACTTTTTTTCCTCTATAACATCACTTCCATCACCTCAAAAGCTATGTTTAGCGTCTCCTCTATTATGCATATTCGATTATGTTCGACTTCAGCATCAGTTTTACACTATTTTACACTGACGTAATGCTCAAAAAGCCAATCCGGGACACATGACTGAGCGCAACGCGCGGGGGAGCGCGGGAATCAGAGATTCGTGAATGAAAATGTAAACTTGACTTTAAACCATCAAGTCTATCAGGTCAAGAAGCTAGTCGAACACAGATCACGAAATAGGGAATCAACAATCATGTTGGACGCGGAAAAAAAGTGAAATGAAAGCCGTGTTGCTCGTGTCCCCCGCCGGGCTCATGGTACGGTCCACCTCGCCGCGAGCTGTTCTTTGATCGGCCACCGCTCAGCTCTGGATCAGATGAACGAATTCGGTCCGGATTTTCACGTTTTACTAGTCACGGAAGAGCCATGCGCTCGCGACAGCCGCTGTGCGGAGATTGACGCACGTTTCCCGTCTAAACCAGCGCTCGGTGTGTTTGAGAGACTCGCGCGGATTCCAGGGCTCGATCCGCGGACCGGAGTAACGGAGCGCCGGTCCCATGTTGCAGCCGAACCAACACGACCATGACCGCTCCAAAGATCCGGTAAAATACGGAGAACTGCTCATTCTCGGGTGAGTGATTCGCGTTCACTACGGAGCCACGGTTAACGTTACCGAGTCTTTAAAAGGAGGCTTGAGTTGAATGAATGAATTAATCGGCTTCTGGTCTGACCTATAACGCCGATTATTGATTTTCATCATATTTCCGTCACATTTACGTTAAATACTAGGTTGTAAATAGTTTTTGTTGTTTTATCATCACTAGGACATCCATTAGACTTCGTGGTCGCGGTTAACCAGAGCATTAGTGTTCAGGAAGGAGGCCAGTGGGAGTGAACCTGTCAATAAAGTTATTAACTAGTACTACTAGTCTACTGATATTTAAATTGAAATATATTTAATGGTAGAAAACAAGATTTTTAGGGCATACTTTTGTTTTTGCATAGTATTTGCACCAACAATATTAACGATATATTTAACGTTAATAAACCAAACATTTCCATAAATGAAAAAAATAAAAATAATAAAAAAGTGCATGCACAAACAACATCTAAGCCTTATTACAGCACATTTACTTTATAACTATTATGTTAATAAATGTTAAATAGCCTTATTAACTAGCGCTTCCACTGATATTTACATTAAAATAATATTTAATGATTGATAACCAAACCTGTAGGAAGACCAAATGCTTTTTTGAATGCATTCAATGTAGTATTTAACAGGCACTAACAATTAACAATATTCTATGATCACGAAAACCAAATTACATGTCTATAAATTGTAAATAAATGATTTTATCTTTAGAACATTTACATTATTACTATTATGTCAAATAAACCTATTAACTAGTATGAGTAGTTCACTGATATTTACACAACGATATGGCCAATATTTACATGAAAACTTTTAATGACAAAAAATGAGGCTTATAAGAAACTGAAACTGAATACATTGTGGTTTTATTTAAATTGTATATAGAACGGAAATGATTGCAGCATGTTTTACAAGAAAACACAATTTCATTCTATCAATATTTTACATCACTCAGAGTGTTTATTGCAGTTTCTGTGTAGGCTAATTATTTGTGAAATTTACAAGCAATTTCTGAAGAAACATTGTACATTAAATTAATCAATAAAAATAGTTGTTAAAATCATTTTTGTGTGCTTTATGCAAATTTCTTAATTCTTTGTAAAAATGTCCTGGTAATTTCCAATGGAAAATTTCATGTTTAATCAATAAAGAAAAAATTTAATTACACTGCAAAAAAAGATATTTGAATTTGTAAATAAGTAAATTGTACCAGAAAACACAATTTGAGTCTTTATTAGGGCTGAACGACATTCTGTTTTGACATTGACATCGCGATGTGCGCTTGAGCGATAGTCACATCGCCGGACATACGATGTAAAGGGTGGAAGCCCATGGTGTATTAAGAGAACGGTTACACACAGTAAACACGAGTTTGTTGTATGGCTTGTTGCTGGGGTGACATGCACGCTCCGCCTGCCTGCACAGTGATTGGTTCGCTGTGCCGCTGCTCACCCCTCACAACCAACATTCACTGATAAAAATGCGAGACGAAGAGGATCCGCCGCAAAAAAATGATTTCGTACCAAAAAGAAAGTCGAAATAATCTATTTGGGACTATTTCGGCTACTAAAAAGAGGATGTTGACCAAAAAGTGGTACTTTGCATGGAGTGTCAAAATCACGCTGATAATGAACCCGATTTTGCGCAGCTCGTCAGTGCACGGCTCTGTGTAGTGAATGTAGCTCAGTGTAAGATCACGCATCTGACTTTACGGCTTGTTACAGAACTGGCTTAAAAGACAAGATGCGCTATACATATCGCGCGATGATTATCGTGCAGCCCTTATTTTGGATACAAAAAGGATGATTGCTGATGAACAAAAATAAATGTGTACACATCGCAATATATATCGCAGGAAAAAATATATCGCGATGTTATTTTCCCCCCAATATCATACAGCCCTAGTCTTTATAGCTTTACAATTTACTTCAATGTGCTATTTCGAAATGTAATAACGCATGTCTTTTTCAATATAGATTCTGGAATTTAAGCAGATAATCTCAGATGTATTAATGCATTTAGCAGATACTTTTATCCTACAATAAAGGATCTAAAGCAGTTAATCAAAAACATTCATAGTTACAAGGATCCCAAATTAAGGATCTTTATTGGCGTTGATAGTTCCATCCATTCCATTGCTCATTTTGGAACTTTTCACTGAAAGCAGGAGCCCAAAATGGCATTGCTGTGAAAAAGCTCTTTTAAGAGTGTAGAACAATGTCAGCTTTGTTGGAAAGCTTGATTAGGAAATGTTTTATTTGGGTTGATGAAACCAGAAATCCAAAATTCAGGACTCTGTCTTATATATGTATATATGAGTGTGGGTTATTAAGTGAAGCGCAGCTGTGAGTGTGTGACAGGATCAGGAAATGAGAGCGTAAAATGTTTCCACCCACATGTGTGTGTGTGTGTGGGTCATATCAGGAACTCCTCTGATCTGCACATGCTCAAATCCTGCGCCATCTACATGCTACTAAACATGTAATCACAACATGATATGCATTCTCCTGCTACTACGCGTCATACGGCAGCATGCATGATGGAGTTAGTTGTTGTTATGCTTTGGTTTGTTTCTTAATATTAATAAATACTGCCACAATTGAGAATACATGTAAACTATGACGGAAGCTCATGTACCAAATAAATTCTTTGATGTGCATCAAAAAGAAATGTTATGAATATGAAACACTGCATATGAACTGTTGGTTTAGTCGTTCTGAAATGCCTGAGCCAAAGTCAGTGTAATGGCATCCCAGAATATCTCACCCACCAAATACAAGAGAACGTGTTTATTGCATTTTATCTGCAATGCGATGCGAGCCACTTATTATGATTTAGAAAGGAGCCAAAACATTCAAATTTTCTTTTTTAACATTTGGTGCCAGTTTCACAGGAAGTAGCTGTTAATTCTCTCACAATCATTGAATGCTTTATTGTAGGTGTTTTATGCAATTTTCCAGTTTGATGCATTCAGTTATAGACATATCACCCTGCTGCCCAAAACTGGTTGCACAGTGAAGCTAAGCAGAGCTGAGCCTGGTAAGAACCTGGATGGGAGACTTCCTGGGAAAACTGGAGGAGGGGGTGCTCACCTTGTGGTTTGTGTGGATCCTAACCCCCCTCAGTAAAGTGACAGGGACACTATACTGTCAAAGAGCACTGTCTTTTGGATGAGACGTTAAACCCAGGTACTGACTCTCTGTAACCCCTTTCACACTGCATGTTGGTCCTGGTAAATTGCCAGAGTGCCTTCTGTGTGAATGCAAACACGTCCCGGGATTGATTCCGGGATCGATCCCAGATTGGGGGCCGAGTAACATTTCCAGGTTCAGTCTCTGTTTGCACAAAAGCCAGAGTCAATGCCAGAAAGAATATGTTGGCGTAGTTATCATGCGACTCTTTGAGCAGGTGTATTCAATAATACAACCCTGCAGTGCCAGAGGGACTAGTCTGTGTTTTAAACTCGGAGAGCGGTGTTCACCTAAAAAAACGAAAAATAAACAAATACGTGACTGCAGCAGAGACCATGGAGCTCCTCAGTGTCCGTGCCGAAGCCGAGATTGTTCGGCAGCTGTGTGAATGGTACACGCGGTGGAGTACGAGCAAATGGAAAAAAAAAAAAAAAATTCTTCTTGTGTGAAAGAGACTTGTGACACTCATTGCAAAGAGTAGAGGTGTAACCCCGTTGTCCTGGCCAAATTCCCTCCAATAGCCCTCGTGAAAAATCATGGCCTCCTAATAATCCCCATCCCTGGCTCTCCACCTGTAAGCTGGTGTTTGGTTAGCAGGTTGATGCTACACACTAGTGGTGGCTGAGGAGAGACCCCCCACATGATTGTAAAGCACTTTGGGTGTGTAGCAATATGCATTAAAGCTCTATATAAGTGCTTCATTCATTCATTCACTCATAAATTTGGGATGGAAACATCCTGTTTTATTTTGGTGAAGCTGCTTTGAATCATTCTGTATTAAAGATATTATCGGAACAATATTGTAATCGGATGATAATGGCTTAAAATGTAATCATTTGGCATCTGCCCAATATGTACAATTATTATCTGTAAAGTAAAGTATTATATATTAAGTAAAATATATGAATAAAGTTAAGATTGTATTTCTGTATAAATGAAGCAGTAGCTGATGTCGTATAATCACAAGCCTGACATTTGTCAATTAAATAATTTTATTTATTATTTTTATATATATATACATATACATTATGAGCTCTATAACTGAGCTCATGAGCTTTATAACTGTTTTTTTGTAGACTGTTGACAAATGTAAAATCTTTAAATGAAATGTTAAAGGTTACCATTGAATCCACCTGAAAAAAAGTGATTGATTTATAGTTGATTTATAATTATTTTCAATGTAATCTCATTATAATAGAAATAAATAATTGTTTATTTAATTCTAACAAATAGGTTTTTGTTAAAAAAAACAACAAAAAAACGAATTATTTTTTTCAAATCTCTGCACAGGCTTTGTTTAAAAACAAAAATAAACATATTGGTATTGGCATCAGCATCAGCAAATGAGTTAAAAAATATTGGCAAATCGGATATCTACAAAATGTGTAGAAAAAAATCAGCATATCGGATATCGGCCAATTAATTAAAAAATATTGGCAAAAAAAGAAAAATATTTTTGAAAAAATGTGTTCGAAAAATATCAGCAAATCGTATTTTGCCAAAATGGTTTGAAAATATCGCCATATTGGATATTAGCAAAAAATTTTTGAATAATATTGGCATATAGAACATCGGCAAAAATCCGATATCATGCATTTCTAATTTTTATTGTACAGAATGCCATATTAGGGACTTGGCTTTTGGTCCAGAGAGTGAGAACACCCTAATAACCACATAGCAACACCCTAGCATGTTATTGTTCTGTGCATTATGGCTCAGCATGAACACATGCATTGGTGCATCTCCGACAGAAACCCACTGTCAGGTTAGAATGCCACTATATAGAGAAAGAAGAGATGTTTGAATATTTCATTGTGAGTGTGTGTGCAGTGCTGAAGTGGCACTTTGACCGCTGTTGGTGCAGACGATGTGCTGTTAGCAGCACTGGACGCTGTGAAGTATGTGAACGTTCACCTGTGCGGATGCACTAGAATGCACTGAAGCACTGGGAGACCGTAAACGAGCATCAGTGCAAGCGCAGCTGTGAGTATGTGTGAACAAAAGCGTCTTTCTCCGGCGCCCCGTCTCCTGAACTTATTATGGACGTCACATGCTAGCGATTTCCTCTCAATATCCTCAAATCTCTGGAGTTTCCAGCTCTTCCAGTCCTAATCTGGCACCTCGGTGTCTGAGAGCTGGGTCTGGATCCGTTCTGTGCTTGTCTCATAATCTGGAGGACAATATTAGAGTGAATCTGTTCGTGACGACTCTTTATTCTGTCATAATTGAGAGTAAATCTGTCATTTACTCACCCACGTGTTGTTCTTTTCTCTATAGGGCATGGGAAGAGATGCTGCTGTTTTATGTGCTCTGAGAAACCCCATAAAAATCATCTCAGAAGTTTAGTAAAATGTGCAATTTAGTAAAAAAAAAAAAAAAAGAAGCTTCAGATATAAATAAAATACAGCAAAATACATTTTTGTTTGGTTGCACTGTGAATAACAGAAAAAAATATATAAATGAAAAAGTATATATAAATGTCAAATTATTATATATTATGCATAAAATACAGCAAACATTGGTTGCACCATTAAAAAAAAAAAAAAATATATATATATATATATATATATGTGTGTGTGTGTGTGTGTGTGTGTATGCAAAATATTAAATATGCATGCCTATGTATATAAATATATTATGGGGTATATTATTATTACATATATATTAGGGGTGGGCATAGATAATTTTTTTTAATCTAGATTAATTTTGAATTTTTTTTTTTCATTTGAATTCTGATAAAGGCATTCAGAATATGTGTGCTATGTTTTAATTATCAAAATTAAACATGGGTTTACAACAAATAAAAATCATAATAGTTGAACTAAAGTAACGACACATTAACATGGTTTTGCTGTACTAGTCATTTAGCTTCACCATGGTATTTGTGAACACTGAATCAGTGTTTGTTATGAATCCCTTGAAGCTGCTGGGTCAGAAAACAGATGCTCATGGGAAGCCTTATATCATCAAGAATTCGTTTATCATTGATGGCCACAGAATATGAGATACTATAAACATGATTTACAGCAGAGCGAAGCAGAAATATAGATTGGGATGTCATGTATAAAACTAAAAGATTTCTCAAACGTGGTGTGGCATTTTAATTTGATATTTTTATTAGATCTGTCGAATGATTAATCACAAATTTGAAAAGTTTTGTTTACATAGTAAATGTGTGCATTAAATGTGTATTTAAACGGTGTATATGACACGTATTGCATATATTTTGAAAATATTTACATGCATATATTTCTGTGTATATTATTTAAATGATAAATATATTAAATAAGTAAGTGTTTTTTTTAAAGATATACATGCATGTGTTTGTGTGTGTATATATATATTAGGGGTGTAACGGTTCACAAAAATCACAGTTCGGTTGGATACGGTACAGTAGTGTCACGGTTCGGTATGTTTTCGATACGGCAAAAATACAATAAAAAAAAGAGAATTTTTTTGATTTTTTTCCCTACATTTTTATTTATTAAAACTAACATAAATAAAAAATAATAAAACCCCCTTTTTTTTTTTACTTTGAACAACAATGGAGCTATACTTCACATAACTTCTGGGGTTTCTTCTTAGCAGCAAATAAAGAAGTGTT
>JAUCMU010000043.1:20943316-20974210 GCA_032275025.1 Enteromius treurensis | reverse complement strand
TTATTTTAGTGTGTTAGAGCAGAAAGATGCAGCTCTGGTTAAACAGCTGGATGTTGGGTTGAACGTTACCTGAATGCTGCGGGTGATAGTTTGTAATGTGTGTGTTTCTGGTTCTTGTCTGTTTGGGGGTGGGAGGACCAGACGCGTTTGCGCTGCCTTGTTGAGCATAGCACTGAAAACATTATATTTTACACAGTTTATTTTATTTATTTATTTTTTTCTGAATCGTTCGGTTCGTATGCATACCGAACCGTACGTCTCGTACCGAACGGTTCAATACGATACAATGTATCGTTACACCCCTAATATATATATATATATAGCGAATTATTAAATAAATATAATTTAATCTTTATTTCAATTATAAAAAAAATTTTCTTCTTCTTGGGTGGGTTTGTTTTAGATAATAAATGCAAGCCATCTCATCTCACTGATTAATGAGTGAAACATGATATTTTGATTTGTGTCCAAATAAAGAGATAATAATCAAGTGGCATGAAGCACCTTTCATTAATTTTTTGAAAGGTTATTGAGGTTATTGAAATGATTTAATAGAACCAATTAGTGTGCAATTTTTAAAAGAAAAATATTTTTATTGTGCTATAAATGTTACTCGTGATGATGCAGGTATAATGGCTCTCTGCCCGGAGGAGACCGCGGTCGAAAGCGGAGCCGCTTCGCCCTTTACCGACGAGCCAAAGCCAACGGAGTCAAGCCCAGCACCGTGCACATCCTCAGCAACCCCCAGGACAGCAAGGTGCCACCTCGCTCACTCTGTAGGGTGCTACACGCTGAGCATTGTGGGATAGTGACGTGTGACCTCTCATTACAGGCGGTGAACAGCAGGGGACAGCACAGCATCTCCTTCACCCTCTCCAGGAACCAGACGGTGGTGGTGGAGTACTGCCATGACACAGACACTGACATGTTCCAGGTCAGAGGTCAAACACACCCGTCAGTTCAGTAAATACTTTCACAGCTGCATGGAAAACAAACCGGCAGAAAAATCAGTTTATATAAACATTAAGTGCCCCTATTATGAGCAATGAAATGTTCATATTTTGGTTTTGGGAGTCTCAATTAACAGGTTGAGATGCATGCAATGACAAAAGACTGGAGACTCATTTTAAAAACGACCTATTTCAGAGAGAAAATAACTTTATACATGGAGCACTTTCAGATAAAAGCTCTGCAGGATGTTTTCATTCACTTAGAGCTGTGTTACACTGCATTAAAGATCATTTTTCAAAAATCTCTTAAAAGTGCGTTTTTTCGTATTCGTAGTTTAGGGCTTGGCTATTTTTCAGATTCAATTGATCCATTTGAATTTTATGTTTTGCCATGATTTTATTGTTTAGAAATCGAGGATTGATATTTTGAATAGAAATGTTACCAAACATTATATATTTAGACATTTTAACAATATGCCAGTGATAACAGTAAGAGAAAAGAAGTATCCAATATATTGCTTTTGTGTTGCTAAAGATGCATCACAGGCAATGAAACAGGAAAAAATTGAACCTATAATATGCATAAGAGGAGTTTGTACCAGATATAGTTGTAGCATATTTTCTGCAAAGTTATTTAACGAGTGATCAACGTTTACATCTTCAAGTATGCTACACTTTGAATAGAATTTTCTTTAACTCAAGGGTAAAAGGAATAGTTCACCCAGAAATGAAAATTCTGTCATCATTTTCTCGCCCTCAAGTAGCTTAGAAGTTTGTAACCAGTCTGTTTTGGGTCACTATTGACTTCCATGGTATTTTTTTCCTACTATTGCAGTCAATGGTGACCAAAACAGCCTGGTTACAATCTTTCTTCCAAAAAACCTCCCTTTGTGTTCAGCGGAACAAAGAAATCCATACAGGTTTGGAATTAAAGAAATCGAGATGTTTAATGTTTCGCCCTGAATGGGTCAAAATGAGCAGAGCTAACATAAAGGTGGGCTGTGGCGGTTTTCTCCAGATCGGCCGCTCGACCGAGAGCCCTATAGACTTCGTGGTGACGGACACTCCCGGAGGATCCAAGGAGAGCGAGGACTCATCCTCGGCACCCAGCACCATCTCCCGCTTCGCCTGCAGAATCGTCTGTGACCGGAATCCACCCTACACCGCGCGGATCTACGCCGCCGGCTTTGACTCGTCCAAGAACATCTTCCTTGGGGTCTGTGTTACAGAAATAATAATGTGCTCCTGGAGCACTAAACCAGTCTTGAGTAGCTCAGGCATATTTGTAACAATAGCCAACAATACACTGTATGGGCCATATTAAACACTTTACTTTTGACCCATTAAATCATTGGGATATTAAGTAAATATCATGTTCCGTGATCACATATATATATAAAAACTTTATTTTTGATTAGTAACATGCATTGCCAAGAACTTTATTTGGACAACGTTAAAGGTAATGTTCCTCAATATTTAGATTTTTTGCAACCTTAGATTCCAGATTTTCAAATAGTTGTATCTCAGACAAATACGGTCCAATCTAACTAAGCATACATCAATGGAAAGATTATTTATTCAGATAATGCGTATATCTCAATTCAAAAAAATTGAGAGTTGAGTTGTGGAAAAGTATTGAATTTTTAAGTGCAGAATTGTCGGATACAAAGGTTGTGAGAGAAAAATGCCACAATTGCTGATTTAAGAGATTTTTCAGAGGAAAGTCATTATTTTAAAATGTAGTTGCAAAGTTTATTCCTCACAATTCTGACTTTATATTTCAAGAAAAAGCTTGAATTGTGTGATATAAAATCAGAATGACGAGGAAAAAGTCAGAATTGTGAGATAAAAAGTCCCAGTTACTCTTTTTTTTTTGTTGTTGATTCTGTGGCAAAAAAAAGAAAGAAAACAGAATTGTGACATTTAAACTCAGAATTCCGAGAATAAAAAGTTATTGTTTATATTCCGTGGCAAAACATGCGTTCATAGAGACGTTATCTCCTTTAAACATTTAATTACTTTCAAATTATCAACTGTCACCTCACTATTTTTATTTTTATTTCTATTACCGTCCTATATTTATCGTGCTTGAGCATTAAGACTTTGTTTATTTTCTCACATTTATGCATTATGCTCTCATGTGAGGGAGATTCTGAAGAGATGTTTGTGCTTCTTTACACAGACTGGTTATTGCAGCTCAAATGTGGCATGAATGCATTTACACAGAAGTTGGTTCAGCACTCGCATAGTTCAGTCTTGTTTTTATTTGTTAGCACATTGTATTCTGACACAGAGCCCGTTTAGCTATTGCTTTTGAGAAATATATTTCACCAGTTTGTGCCCTTTCCTGACCGATGCGCCTATGTCTCACAGGAGAAAGCGACGAAATGGAAGAATCCGGACGGTCACATGGATGGGCTGACGACCAACGGCGTTCTGGTGATGCATCCTGTGGGTTTCCCAGAAGAGCCCAAGCAGGGGCAGTGGAGAGAGATCTCTGTGTGCGGAGATGTCTATGCTCTCAGAGAGACCCGATCCGGGCCCATCCGTGGCCAGCTGGTAAACACCACTAACTAGTCTCCTAACCACACACGGCCAGACTCAGGGCTTAGTAATGTTCTCTTGTTTTCTAGTATAAGTATCTAAACATTCTTGAATCAAGATGCATTTACTTGACAAGTAAAATGATGTAAAGTGATTTAAGTGATTTAAGTAGTGCTGTCGATTAATCGTTATTGATTATAAGTTTTTGTTTAAATAATATATGTGTGTGTGCTGTGTATATTTATTATGTATATATAAATACACACATGCTTGTTTATATTTAAGAGAAATGTTGTTTTTATATCTTAAATATATTTATATATAATATTATGTAAAGTTATATAAACATAGGCGTAAATACATTTTTTTAAACATACACCGGATGTGTGTGTATTCAAAACATAAACTTTTATTTCAGATGCAATTAGTCATTTAACTGCACTAATATTCAGACTTGTTTTTAAAAAGAAGTTATCAACAATTTCCACTTTTAAAAAAAAAGTGTCAGTGGGGTAAGAAATGTAATCTTAATTCAAAGTCTTAATTTTAGACTAATAATAATATTATTTAATAAGACTAATAATATTATCTTAAGGCATTTTACTTGTCCAGTAAATTTGTCTTGATTTAAGAATTTTTACATATTTTACTGAAAACAAGATTAAAATGATAAAAAAAGAGCATTACTAGTACTAAGTACAAACTATTTTCTTACTTAAATAATATTATAGCAATTATGTTTTTGTAATTCATAATTAAATTATTTATTTTTATTAATTTATTATTGTTTTAAAGGAATACTTTAATTTTAACTTTATGTATTTATCAGTATTGATGTAAATAATCTAAAAAAGTATAAAATATTTTTTAGAGTTCTATTAAATCATTAATATAGTTATATCTATATTTAACATTTTTATTGTTTATAGTTTTTTCTGTATTAATTAATATAGTTATTTATATATTTTTTATTGAACTGTTTTTGTTGTACTTTCGTATGAAAAATTCCTTGTTTATTTATTTATTGTATTGTTGTGTATATTGTATTTTTTATATTTAGTTACTTTTTATTTATTTGTTGTTGTATGATTTACTATCAATCTTAATTGTATATTTTCTATTTAATCATTTTCTATGTATTTATTATTTTTTGTATTTAATAATTTTCTGTTTACTTATTTATTTATTTGTTGTAATATTGTTATTTTTTATAGGTTTTTTTTGTGTTTGATAATTCAGTTATTTAGTTACTTTATGTATGTATGTATTATGGTGTTGTAACAGTATTAAGTGAGCTGCGGTGTTGTTTTAGGCTCAGGGTGAGAGCAGCGCTCTGCAGGATGGCTCTCTCGTGGATCTGTGCGGGGCCACACTGCTCTGGCGGACGGCTGGGGGTCTGCTGAAGGCCCCGACCCTGCGGCACCTGGATGCCCTGCGTCTGGAGCTGAACGCGGCGCGACCCCAGTGCCCGGTGGGACTGAGCACGCTGGCCTTCCCCAGCCTCCCGCGGAGCCACAGCCTAGAGGAGCGCCAGCCCTGGGCCTATCTGAGCTGTGGACACGTGCACGGCCGGCACGACTGGGGCCAGCGGCCCGAGGGCCACCGTGAGCGCAGCGAAGGCCCCGGTGGACGCCGTGAGTGTCCACTCTGTCGGAGCCTGGGCCCCTATGTGCCACTGTGGCTTGGGGCTGAGCCGGGCTTCTATACGGATGCCGGGGCCCCGACCCACGCCTTTGTCCCCTGCGGTCACGTGTGCTCTGAGAATACGGCTCGGTACTGGGCAGAGACCCCGCTGCCACACGGGACTCATGCCTTCAGACCCACCTGCCCCTTCTGCTCGGCCCCACTGGGCCCGGGCCCTGGGGTAACACGCCTCATCTTCCAGGGGCCTATCGATTGATGAGGGGGCCGAACGAGGGCCGAAAGGAGTCACGCTCCAGGGCTGGGTTAGAAATATGCTGCCTTGGAGTCACGTTTAGATCTCATTAGATTTAGGATATGATGAGACCCTGGAGCACAAAAACTGTCATGCCAATTCAGTGAAATTGAGATTGATACTTTTCATTGATGTAGGATTTGCTATGATAGGACAATATTTGGCTGAGACTATTTGAACATCTTGAATCTGAGAAAGTGTTGAGAAAATCATCTTTGAAGTTGTCCAAATTAAGTTCTTAGCAATGCGCATTACTAATCAAATAGGAAGATTTGATATATTTACAGTAGGAAATTTACAAAATCTCTTCATGGAACATATAGCGTAATGATTTTTGGCATGAAAGAAAAATGAATCATTTTGACCCTTACAAACACACTTGAGCTGCTGATAACTGCTTTTGTGCTCCAGAGTCACATTTGATTCTAAAATATCTCCGTAGCTGTTTCCGTCCATCTGTTTTTAATGAGCATTTTGGAATAAAGCAAAAGAAAACGCTGGACGCAAACAACAAGATGTGCATAAATTCTAAAAATGTGCATCACGAAAATGGAATATGATAAACGTTTTATTTAATACGAAAAAAACATGCAGAATGGAAACACATTTACATCAAAATAGCCAATGATATATTAATATAGGTAGAGATATGCTGCCTTTAAGTCACATCGTTTATATCTTTAAGTGCCAACTCGACGAGTTAAAGGCTTGTCTGTGAGTAACTTATATAACTAATGTGATGGTTTAGCCAAAAATCATCATTCTGTCATCCTTTACTCATGTTATTTAAACTGGCAAGAAATATTTCAGTGTTTGAAACCAAACTGTTTCTGGTATCCTTTGAGTTCTATAGTACAGAAAAAACGAAATGAAATGATAACGGTCAACTCTTTGGTTTCCAGGATTCTGCAGAATATCTTCTTTTGTGTTCAGGAAAGTAAACGATGACAGAAGTGTAATTTTGGGTTGAACTGTCCCTTTAAGTAGGTTTTCAGGAGCTTTACAGTATTTCCAACCCTTTACTTTTGCACTAAAGATCTAGTGTTGCCAAAAACGTGATGTAAAGCATTGCGTCGTTAAGATGAACTGCGTGAGCAGATCTCCTCTCTCTTATGCGTAGTGATTCATTTTAGTGAATCAGTTCAAAAAAATGATTCACCGGTCGACTGAGAGGCCTTTTCATTAATTGCTGCTGTTTATAGCTACTTTTCTTATATAATAAAATAACCTTTAGCTACTGTTCCTTACGCCTCTGTTCATCGAGGATGCATCAAACTGATTAAAAAAAAGTGCCAGGAAAGACTTCTATTTCAAATAAATGCTGTTTCCATGAAAAATAAAATGCGTCACATTTCCCACAAAAAGTATCTCTCAACATTGATAACAATCTGAAATGTTTCTTGAGCAGCAAATCAGCATGTTAGAGTGATTTCTGAAGGATCATGTCGTAATGATGCTGAAACCTCAGCTGCTCATCACAGAAATAAATGAGAGTTTAACACATATTCACATAAAAAACAGCTATTTTGAATTCCCAAACTACTTCACAATTGTATTTTTGATGCACTAGTGTTACAAAAGCTTCAGGAACGAATGAGATGAGTATCACTAATTGTAATTTCCATCAGCAGCACTTGAAGGCAGCGTTGGTTTCTAATACAGTCCCGAGCTCAGACGCGTTCAGAAGCTCTAGCAAAAACCACCGAAACGGGACCGAAGCCAAATAGATCGTTGATTCCCGACTCCTTTCGCTCCTCTACGGCCTCCAGCGCTCTCAGTACATGGACCGAACCTCAACATCTCACACAGCACACGCTAGAAAGTACAAGATCCTTTATTTACAACACCGGTTTTCAGCAATAAACCCTCTAGAACAATGAAGATGCTGCGGTTCGCGCCTTGTACTTCCCCTAACTTTAGCTCAAAAACATGGCTCAACCTGGCCTTGTTTTCAGTTTGGTTTTAGATTCTTCTTCTGTTTCTTCTTCTGATTGTTTTAGCATTTAATGACAGTTGTAGCTGCAGTATATGCCGTAGTCGTTTGAAATTGTCAAGATGTCATATTTTTCTACATGACTGTGTTACTAAACTTTTGACTTGAAGTCAGATTGTTTTATATACAAGTGTTTCACATATAGCAGTATATAGATTATATATAACTCTCTCTCTCTCTCTCTCTCTCTCTATATATATATATATATATGAATATATATTATTTTCTGTACATGATATGATTTGAGTCCAGGAGAGCTTGCTGAAGACTGAATGCTCCGACGCGACATCTGACCACGAACATCCTCTTACTCAGTGCTTGTGTCTTGTTTTCTAGTATAAATATTCAAAATGATTGAATCAAGATGAATATACTGTACAAGCTAATTGACTTAACCTAGTCTTGATTTCTGTTTTTTAAAAAAAAAGCAAAAATATTTGGCAAGTGAAATAATGTTATTCTTTCAATTATAATTATTTTCTCACCCCTTTGGCAGATATTTTAGTTTGTTTTAAGCAAAATATAATATATCTTCAATCATTTCACTTGAAGTAAATGCACCTTGTTTCAAGAATGTTGTGATCTTTATATTAGAAAGCGAGACAGTACTAAGTAAGAGACTGAATTCTTGCAGTGAGCGCTCGATCCGTGTGATGAATGTACGGCGCTTCGTCACCGTCTCCAAACTTCCTGGTGCTAACAATGATTTCAAACGCTGATTTTAATTGCGATTGTTCACTGCACTCCTGGAAAATCTTTGATTGTTTCGCTTCTAAAAGGCTGGTAGCGCTTTATGGTGACTTTCATCATGAACAAAACACTTTACAACGCGCCTATACGTTCAAAACAAAAAAGAACAATGACCTGTTATGCATAGTAGTGTACTGTAAGAGTATTTCACCCTAAAATGAATGTGCTCACTTTCATTTGATCCTAGATGAGGATGAGTTTGGTTCTTCATCAGACCTGGAGAAATGACCAGCAATGGATGCAGCTGATTAAAACATGAAACAATGGTTTCATTAAGTTATGAAATGTTACTAAACATTCAAAACGCCAGGTTTTTAAAAGCATATTGTTATTGATTATAAGAATGTTAAGGAAACGTTCCCTTGGATCATTTTACAGACGTTACTTTAGAAAGTTCTGAAACAAGTTGCAACATTTAAAATGCGCTTCAGGAAAACACATTACATGAACAATATTTAAATAACAAAGACTACTTTGAATGAATGTGCTGTTTGTTCATAGCGTTGAGAGATGTTAACAGATGAGTGCTGTGGATTATTGTGATGTTTTTATCAGCTGTTTAGACATCCATTTCTTCAGATCTGATGATGAAACAAACTCATCCTGATCTTTGATGGTGAATTTTCAGCACATTTGGGTGAATTACTTCTAACTAAATGATGAAGGTTCCACGTATAAAGCGTCACCAGAACACTGAGATGATCTGGTATTTGGATGATAATCGTTACACGTATGCCTGCACACCTCGCACTGTGCATCTCCGAGCATTATAAGCTAAGCACTTGACAAAGCTTTGTATTGCAGGGTTTAGAGACAGAATAGCTCTACTTTACCTCACAAGCTGTAGAAGAGACCTCAGTTTATGACCGTATTTTTTTACAGGCCGATAAAGTGACCATAAACGGTTCGGATTACTTTTCACTCTTTCTAAATTACGAGATGTGACACGTACTTGATTGTTTGCTTTCTCGGACGCTGGAAACGGGGCTTCGTTGCAGTAGCCAGTTTCTTGCATTCTCAAATCGCTGCAACAGATGACCTAAAAATGAACCGCCATTTACTGTACCTGTGAGGAAAGAATACAAGGAACATTTCGAAGAATCTTGATGCAGCGCTTTTCCATTCAAAGACAAAAAAAGTTAGAAAAAAAATCATATGCACAGCGTTTCAAATGATATGATGCTTTAAGTCACTATGCACTGAATCTCTGCCACAGATCATATTCATATTAAAAATGCTGCATTGACATTTAACGTCATTAACACTGAAATGCCACTTATTTTAACAGAAAAGAGCTGCATGAAGATTGCGATGTGAATTATATAAAACAATGCAATTCACAGCACTGATCACGATTTCCTTAATATTTTTGCTGCACATTTGTTTGTGAAATATGTCAAATAACAAAACTAAAGTGAAGTACTAAAAAAAAAAAAAAAAAAAAAAATCAAATAAATAACACAAATAAAAAACAAATCAAGGCTTGGTGCTTTTTCCATTTAACATTTTTTAATGCATTTTAGTCAATTAAAGAAGCTGTATGCAGCGTGTGTTTTTCCTCTAAATTAAACTGTGGTTATGGACAAAAATGAGACAGGTCCGACTACTACATAAAACAGGAACAGCTGATTTAGAGCAGTAATTCACTCTCTGCCAGCAGGTGGCGCTCAAGGAACAGCAGTGTAACAGTTTTCTTGATTATCGGTAAATGGCTAAATGAAAAGAAAATAGACTTTTCAGGTTTCATAGAAAGCCTGTGCCGTGATTCATTGAACATGAATCATCCCGATATTTGAAACCGGCTCGTTGCAGAACGGTGGTGTTTTCATTTTTTGGTGATCTGTTGCTTTCGTCTGGAATTGCTGCTTCCCTCAAACTATGGCAGTCGACATTTAAAGTGGTTTAAATAGACTGCTTTTTTGGTTTTAGGACAAAGACATGCTTGAAATGCTGACTGCCGGCGTTCTCTGAGACTGAGAGATGGCTCATTTGAAAGCCTGTGTTCCTTAGACATCACAATCTATGCTTGAAGCGGACGATCCGTGGCGTTCTGTAGCAGAAAGTCCAGCTCTGTGTCTCTGCGTCTTCCAAACGAGCTCCACTCATTCTCGACTCAGCTCAGGTTTACACTAGTCCAAGTTTACAAGCGTGGTTAGCAGGGTTAGGATTGTCGTGTGCCTGCGTCGCCTCCACAGGGTATTTCTCTCTCAGAGGCCAACGGGAATGGCATTTCCAGCGCAAACATGTACATCGCTCAGTAAAGCGCAGACGGGATCGCTCGTGTTTGCTTCGTAGGACTTTTGTACGATGTAGCCCCACACTGGATGGCGTGAAAACTGTTGGATTGTTGTGGTTTTTGTTCCTTCGGAATGAGATGTGAAGATGCTGCACCTTGTGTTTGACCCACTGAATAAAACCTTGATCTCGGACAAGATTCCTGACCTTTGACCTTACCACTGCCACAATGCACTTAAACCTGTACGAGCGGCTGCTTTCTCACAGCAGACCGATCCAAAACCATGCTTAAACTCAAGGTGCACTGACAATCACAAATCATGACATGAATAAAAGTGATCTTTGCATACAGACAGACTGTTTCGCTTCACTTCTTTACATTTGCATTCGTTGATGCTCACAAAATGAGAAAGGTGCGAAGTCTTCAAAGTTGAAATGTTGCATGCACTGAAAAAAAAAAGCATTGCGTGAATGCATTAACGTGTCATTTTTAGCTTGTTTTCGGAGAAATTGAACAACATGTAGTGAGTTTTTGCTTAAAATGAGAAAGGTACAAAGTCTTAAAGTCACTGCATTAAATGTTGCATGCACCATGAAAAATGCATTGCGTGAATGCGTTAGCCTACTTTGTATTTTTGGCGTTATCCAGAAAGAAAAAAATTCTAGGCATCCTTAAATTAACATGAAGACATGCAGCTTTAAACAAAATGAGTCCGCTTAAAATGAGAACAAAATCTGTAAAACCTGTCATCGAGTCATTTTGATTGTTCTAACCCCTTCGGCAGATATTTGTTATTGTTTTAACTGTAAATTCATATCAGTTTTTGATAAAAACAAGGCTTTTCATTTGGGTTCTCTTATGAATGTATCTTGATTTAAGGATGTTTAGAGATTTGTACTGGAATACAAGATAAAAATACAGCACTTTTGCAGTATGTTATTTTCATATTATAGTGTCAAAAGCACACACATTAAATCCAATCCATTTTTTGATTGATTGTTTTTTTTGCTAAATTAATAATAATAATAAAAAACCTCACGGAAGTGGTGTTTTTAAACTTTAAAGCATTGATTGTACATTTAGAGGAAATATTAACATTGTGTCCCATTCCATTTAAGAAAAACAAACTCTTAGATTTACCTTCATAACACCTGCAAAACCCCTGTAAGTTTACACTGAGCTGAAGATAACAATACTGTGTGTGAGAATCAGATTTAGAATGAGATTGACCACTAGACCTGCGTTGACCACTAGAGGCCGCTGTCGCTTTAAACATCACTACACGAATTCATTTCAGGTGTGTGATTTTAACACTATCTAACTAAAGGTTTGACTTCCATGAATTATTCAATACAGGTATACAGTTAATATATATCCATATGTGACCGACACTGTATAAGTATGCAAATTTGAATTCCACTCCTATCATATGACTTTGATTATTAATATGAGCTTGATAGCACTCCAAATAAGCTTTAGGATCTTTCTCTGTTTGTTGATGTTTTCTCCATTTCGGAATTCACCAAATCGCGCGCCGATCTGCTTTGGCGCCAAATTACCTGAACAAAATAGGCGGTTTTTCGTTACACGTGATCAAGTCGTTTCTTTGAATGATGTCATTTAAAAAAAAAAAAATTCAGTGGTCTCAAAATTTGTTGATTTTTTATTTAGCATTTTTGAGGGTGACTGACTTCCACATTTCTGGTTACATTTCTGGTTTTCGTTGTCAAAAATGACCAAAAAAAAAATCAACTTAAGTTTAGACGAGCAAATTAAAACATCTAGTAGAAAAACATTCCATGAGCGAAGTTTTTTGTTTTGATGATTAGAGCTTACAGCTCATGAAAGTCAAAATCCAGTATCTCAAAAAATTAGAATGCTTCCTAGGATCATTCAAAAAAATGCTTTGAATTGTTCAAGATCTTTAAGAGTATGTTCATTTCACTCAAGACTTGGTCGGGGGTCTTTTAGCACACGCTCCAGCATTATTGAGGAATGGCCAACCTGATCTCACAGCAATTCGTACATATTTTACGAGGTGGCTAATTCGTACGACCTCAGTCGTACAAATTCATACGAGTTGCCAAGTCGTATGAATTTGCACGAATGACCTAAACCTAACCCCGCCCCTAAACCTACCTGTCATGGGCTCACCGTCGGTGAGGTTGTATGAATTAGTACAAATTTGGTCGTGAGACATTTGTTGGAATGGCATGGATGTGATCGTCTTGTGGCTCTGCTGAGAATCTGTTGAGCCTTCAACACTTTGCGGTGGTCTCTAGCTTAGTCTCCACTCCTTGTGAAGCTCTCCAACGTGTTTGAATCAACTTTGCTTGAGAGTATTCTCAATTTTGCAGTCATCTTTGTGCTTGAACACCTTTTCGTACTCAATCATTTTTTTCCAGTAAACTTTGCATTTAAAATGCTTTGATACAGCACTTTGTGAAAGCCACTCATTTCGAATGACAATATTTAACTTCTCTGTTGAGGGTGTCAACAGTGTCTTCTGGACCATTGCCAAATCAGCAGTCTTCCCCATTATTGTGGTATCAAAGAACAAGAGATACTCGAAATGTACACTGTAGGGATGGTCATTTCATGAAGCTCAAATATAAATATTGTAATAATTTGAGATACTGGATTTTGGCTTTTATGAACTGTAAGCACTATTATATAAGTTATTATATAAAAGTTTCTACTATTAATGAAGTCACATAAATGATTGTGTTCACCAAGCAGAAACGTTCATTTTCTCTGAATTTGATTTGCCACACTGTGTTTATTCTGTTAGGCTCCAACGGTTTCCAGTCCTGCTGTCTGGTGACGTGTCGAGTGTGAAATGAAAAGAGGAATATTAAATTATGAACATACTTGTTTTATAAATCATAATAATAGAATCTACAGCGCCGTCTGTATGTGTTTAGTACCACTGCAGTCTGACTTTATAGTGTACCCACATTTACAAAAAGTATCTAATTCTCATTTATTAATTAGGCTGATTAAATATTATATAAACAAACATGAAAAGGCTCCCAAAAGAATCTCAAAACCTGTGCTAGTAAAAGAAAACAGCGTATCCAAGAAAATACAAGTTTATCAAGTTGGGGAAAATCCCTAAACAATCACTACCATACAACAGAAAGAGACAGCACTGCATAAAATTGGGATTACATATTTTATTTTTCTGTATTTACAGTGGTGTGCTGTGATTCTTAATGTGTTCCTGTACATTTACTGTAAAGATATTTCATAACTGAGACAAAACACCACAAAAAGCCTGCAGTGAATTTATGATTCTGATCAAATTTCCATCATCAAATGAAACACTAACACGTCACGTATAGGCACATGAAACGAGTTCATATAGAACTGCACACATCATGATTGTCATTACAACATGAAAACAGCATCATAACAATCATATTTACATCCTATATACTGTATGTACAACATTTCTGCATTAGATCAAAGAGTTTATAAACTGTTAAAATGCTGACCTCGAAAATTTAAAGGTGTGCCCATCTTTCATATTATGCTGCATGAGTGCTTAAATTTTAAAGGATTCTTTTACATTTTTAACAATTGAATATTTTCTACATAAAATGATAATATGCTTAGTGGTGTTTTATTTTATATGTATTGTCCTAAAGCAGCATTTATTGCTGAAATCATTAAGGTCAGGAGTCTGCAGATGAGCATTAATGAATGAAATCACTATTTTTATTTCACTACATCACTGTTTAATACTGGATTCTGACAGATATTAATGTATTAATGTTTGATATCAAATGTTTCTGAACTAATGATGGCACCTTACAGCAGATGCTTCAGTGGTAAAAAGTAATTCTATACATTTTATGGACCACAATCTGAAATATATCATGAAGTCAATGCATGTGGTTGACATTTAACTCTCTGGAGTTACTGAAAATTAATATTCACCCAAGATACTTAATTTAAGACAGGTGGGTTAACTTAAACTGAGGCTAAAACCATGACAAAAAAACAAATAAACATTAAAATCATTTAAAAACACGATGCTACTTTACAAGCTATGCACTTATAGAACTAAAGTTTTAGAACTAAAATACTATGTGGACATATATTTAAAAATAAATAAATAACTACTACAAATGATACACATCATAAAACCGCAAAATGACAGAGTTATTATTTACAAACAGAAAGTGTGGAAATAAAAAGTGACTCAAATACTAATAAAACTTATAATAGCATCGCAGTAAAACTTAAATGACACTGTTTGGAGGTTTTTTAATTCAGTTCATTTAACATACATTTTCTCAAATGTTGATGCAGTTGAATAAAAATAATTATGCTTTATTTAAAACAGGTTATAATAGCAATAGTGAACTAAAATTAAAACCCTGACAAAACGTTTTTGTTACTTGGAGCCATTTTCAGGTTGTTGCCAAGATACAATTTCTTATTTTAATTTAGCTTCTTGATGTGTAAAAATAATAAAACTAATTTAAAACTATATGGATTATGGATATGTATAAAAAAAAAAAACTAATAATGTCGAAACAACAACAAAAACAGCAAAATGACCCATTTTAAAACCAAAGCAAAAACTATAGAAATCAAAAGTGATTTCAAATATTAATAAAACTTACAGTGGCGTCTCAGTGATATTAAAATGACACTGTTTTGAAGATTTGAAATGTTCACTTTCTCAAAAGCGTGAATGCAGTTGAAGACAAAAGCATATATTTATAAATGTAGTGATTGTGTATGTACTCTGTGTTGTCTCAGCAGTGTTTGTGTGAAACGCTGTTGTTCATATCCGAGATGATTCCAGATCATCAGAACTCGTCTTCAGAGCTGTCGGCCAGCAGCATGGCGTTGTCTGGTCCACTGCGCACTTCTCTGGGAGGCTGAAAATCATCAATATTCAACACAAATCACAAGATTAAACGCTAATGAAAGATGAATCTAACGAAGCTGCCAGGAGCTCAAATGTGATCCTGGAGCACAAAAGCAGCCATCAGTAGAAATAAACAACAATACATTGTATGGATCAAAATTATACATTTTTCTTTTATGACAAAAATCATTAGGATATTAAGTAAAGATAGTGTTCCACAAAGATATTTTGAAATATTTCAAAACTTCGTTTTTGATTAGTAATATGCATCATTTCACTTGGATAAATTTTAAAGGAGATTTTCTCAATATATATATATATATGCTCCATGGTCAGAGAACAGTCATAACTGGTGTGTTTGAGGATGATGATTGTGACGTTACTCCATACCTTCCTCCTCTGGTGTTTGAAGCTGTTCCTCCTCTTGCGATGGATCACTCTGATGCTGTACAGAGCACCGACCAGCAGAAGAGCTCCAGCTATTCCAATCCCGACCGGAGCCAACATTCCCGACACATAACCAGCCTACGAGAGACAGTGTACGAGCTTCAGTCTTTCCGCTCACCAGGACTGCATTTATTTGATTAAAACTACAGGAAAAATTGTGAAATGTACAATTACAATCAGCTAATGTTCTATATGAATATCAGTTAAACTGTCATTTATTTCTGTGATGCGCAGCTGAATTTTCAACATCATTACTCCAGTCTTCAGTGTCACGTGATCCTTCAGAAATCATTCTAATGTGCTGATTTGCTGCTTGAGAAACATTTAAGATATTTACATAAAAAACAGCTATTTTGATCTACAAACCTATTTCACAATTTCTACTGTATTTTTGATCACATAAATACATCCTTGGAGAGCAGAAGAAACTTGTTGTGGATTAAAAGCATGAATGTGAAAACTAAAGAGCTGTACCTTCTCTCTGATCAGCTGGACCCAGCTCCGCACTGCAAACAACAGACAGAGAGTGAGCTCTCCTTATCCATGCTGATCGACAGATGAGAAGAGCAACATAAGCATCCTAATACTTGTCCACTTAGTCCTGTTCCATCTAATCTCCTTCAGGCTATTTCTCCTGCTGTCACTCACATCAGTAACTCATCCCTTCACACTGGTGTTTTTTCTTCAACATTTAGACAGGCTTGTATGATAAGATATCCACTCTTAACCCAACTTTTCAGGGAACTTTAAACCTTCTACCTTTCGTTGCAAAAACTTTTAAATCAATTAAGTTCAACCACGTCTCTCCATTTCTCACACCGAACAACATCCAATCTGGTTTCAGAAAAGGATGCAAGGTCATCTTGGAGAGGTGAGGTCACAACATCTAAATACTGTGCCTCAGGTCTTAGTTCTTGGACCATTTCTCTTCTCTGACTACATGACATTATAGGTTCTGTCATTTAGAAACATGGCTTTTCATATCACTGCTATGCTGGTGATGCTCAGCTCTACCGTTCATCCATCCTGATGATCCGACAATAGCTGCTTGCATCTCAGCTTGTCTAACAGACAGATATCTTGCTGGATGAAGGACCATCACCTTCAGCTGAACCTCAACTGCTTGTGGTTCCATCAAACCCATCGTTTCCTCGCAATTTCATCATCCAATTAGGTTCATCGACCATAACTTCGTCGAAAACAGCCAGAAACCCTGGAGCTGTGATTGATGATCAGCTGACTTTCTCTGACAACATTGTTAAAACTGCCCAGTTCTTCAGATCTGCTTTATACAATATCAGGAAGATCAGGCTCTTTCTTTCAGAACATGCTTCACAAGACCTTGTTCAGGATCTTTTTCAGTCCAAGCTGGACTTCTGTAATGCTCTCTAGGCAGGTCTTCCAGCCAATTCCATCAAACCTCTACAATGAATCCAAAATGCCGCTGCAAGATACATTTTTTTAATAAGTCAAAAAGAACACACGTCACCTCTGTTTATGCATTTTTACTGCCTACTAATAGCTGCTCGCATAAAATTCAAAGCATTAATGTTTTCCAGCAAAACCACCGCTGGCTCTGCTCTACTTTACCTAAATTCATTACTTCAGACTTGTGTCTGAAAACCCTTGCTATGTGCATTGCGTTAGGCTAAACGAGTCTGGTCGTAGTGCTTCGTTGTTGCTCTTTTGTTGGTTTTGATGACTAAAATGTAAATGTAAACAAGCGTGACTGGTTCTCACCCAGGCCCTGGTTCCGCTGCACCCAGACTGGAGGAGGAGGGATCAGGCCATACGCCGGACGGCTGTGGGGTGCGACGGTGCTCTCCTTCAGGTCCTCTTCACTCTCCTCTTCCTCCTCCTCCTCAGAGTCCAGCTCCTCTTCCTCCTCATCTTCATCAGGCTCCTCTGTCATACAGAGACAGTCAGCTCTCAGTGCATCAGACACCAAACACTCTTAATAGTAAAGGTGCTTAAAAGGAAATGCCATAGAAGAACCATTCAGTCTAAGAACCATCTATTTCACTGTAAAATATGATTCTCTTAATATGTTTGTCTTGCTTTCTTGTATAAATATCTCAACATTCTTTAATTTACATGCATTTACTTGGCAAGTAAAATGATTTAAGATATTAAGTATTGTTTCTAAAAACAATTATCAAAATGCTGTTAGTTTTTGCTCAAAACGAGCAATAATATCTGCCAGTGGGGTAAAATAATTCATCGCTTCCTTTTACAAACCTTTAATTTTGGGCTCTTCGGTGTCTGGTTTTGACGCTGGTATGTGAGTGACCTCAGAGACCCCCAGAGCATGACGGGTAATGCTGCTCTGTGTGATGTCATCACCTGCTGGACCAATCAGAATGCTTGTATAACTGCGCAACCTTTAAGAATATAAACATGTATTTCTGTAGGCCAAAAACAAGCACCCACTGCTCCGGGCGTGTGTTAACGGTGTGTGTGTGTGTGTGTGTGTGTGTGCACGTTGGATGGGTTAAATGCAGAGCACAAATTCCACGTATGGGTCTCCACCTGGCCACTAGTCACTTCACTTTACTTCACTTAATTCCAACACAAGCCAGTGGGATTCTTACAATAGTTACAAGTGTCGGTGAATGGGTGCGGTCAGAATGAGTTTAGGGTTAGGGTTACGAGTTTGTTTCTTCATCAGCTCTGGAAAAATGTGTCAGCAAAGGATGCTCTGCAGTGAACGAGTGCCGTCAGAACGAGAGTCTAAACAGCTGATAAAAACATCACAATAATCCATAGCACTCCAACTAATCCAGCATTAAGATGATTTGAACTCAAATAACATAATTCATAATATCTAATAGTTGGAAAATCATCTAACATTTTTTAAATGTTGCCAAACATTCCAAAACTAATGTTTCCATAATTTGCGAAAAATGTTCAAATTCAAACATAAAACATTCATATAACCAAGACACTTTAAAACATTTATAAAACTAGACAATTTCAACATTCAGCGAACATTCAGAAATATGCTTTCATGACATTAACAAAATATTTTTAGATTTAATTGATAATGGAGGTTAAAATCATTTTAATGCTCTTTTGTCTTCTCCAGATGTTAGCTGATGGACTGGAGAGCTTTGGATTATTGTGATGCACCCATTCACATCCAATGCTGTGACACCGATGCAAAGACACATTTCTCCAGGTCTGATGAAGAAACTCATTCATCCTGTTGATGAACTGAGGGTGAAGACACTGAATCATTTTTCTGTGCTGTAATATATTCTCACTCTGTGTCATCCCATGATGCTCCTCTGCTGGATGGAAGAGCCCTGTGATCATTGGTTCTCTCGTTCCTGAGAGATGGGCATCAGAGGAAGTGCGGCCCGTATCCATGGTCACCATCCGCTCCAGGTCTGTATCTCCCGTGGTTACAGCCGCTGGCGTCATGGCGACAGATGATGCTCCGGCCAGTGTGACGTCCTCGAAGGGCTCAAAAATCAGAGGAAGGTCTTCAGAGGACATAGTGGCCTCAGTGCCAATGCCTTGAGATGAGGGCAAGACGCTCATTTCCTCTGGAGAAGGAAGTGCAACAGGAAAACGCACTGGTTTACAGGAAATATTATAGGAATTATTTGGCAATGAATAATCTACAAAGCATTCTAAAGCTGGCCGTGCTTTCATCATTACATGAATTTAAGATACTTCTAACAAGCTGTGTGTTTTGTCATTTGATAAATTGTTGTTGTGATCTTTGATTTGTGTTTTGATGTAAACTTGTGTATGTTCAGGTCACTCTTGCAAAAGAGATTTAAATCTCGTTGAGCTTTTAACCTGGTTAAATATAGAAAGAAATATCTCAATCATTTCTCAGAAAACCCCTGCAGTCTTACAATAAGTTTTATTTTAGTACATCAAGATAACTAAATGAAAAAGAGACATTTTGTATTCGTTTCTGAAATGTAAATGAAGCACAATAAGTTTAAGTTTTTTAATTAAATAATGTTTAAATATTTTATTTTAGTTTAAGTATTTTACTACTAGTAACAGCTACACATTTAGTTATTTTTTGTAATTTTATTGTTTTTTCATTTATTTGTCAACTTTATTGTTTTTGTTTTTGTTTTATTACTTTTTTAAATATAGTTTATATTCATTTTTTATTTCAGTTTTATTTATTTTAGTACATCAAGTAAATTATAAACTTAATTAAAATTATTAATATTGTCTGGGCAACTAACTGAAATTAAATATTTTTATTTTCATCTTCATTTTAGTGCTGTCAAGCTATTTTTTTGTGATTAATTGCATTCCAAAAGTTTTTCCAAGTTTTTGTTTACATAAAATATTTGTGTGTACTGTGAATATTTTGTTTTGCATATAAAAAATAAATACATACACATGCAGGTATATATTTAAAAAAAAAAAAGGGTTATGCTAATACATTTATATATAATAGTAATTATATGAATATACATTTATGTAAATAATTAAAATATATATATATATATATATATATATATATATGTTTATGGGTGTGTCTTTATGTATACATAATAGAGTAAACATTTGTTTTTTTTATTATGGATGCAATTAATTGCCTATATATGCAGTTCAGTCACAAATGATCACTGCCTTTTCTGGTTAAGTGAACTAAATAGACTAAAACAAATGCTGCCAGTTACACAAGCTCTGTTTCATGCATCATAGCATTCCCACTTTGTGAAGTAGTCTGCTTTTTCTATCATTTCCATGACTATTGATGCATTAACGCTTTATAAGCACTGCATCCGTTTCAGCAGCAGCGTGAGACGATGACTGAACTGATATTTTTTTGATGTTGACTGTCAGACGCTGTGAAGCAGCACAGACTCTGAGGCGTCGGGACCAGTTAAAGTGAGTAAAGCCTCTTTTAGCAGTCAGCTCTACTTTCCTCCAGCAGCTCTCAGAATAGAAAGTAATTAGGTGCCGTCGGCATCCTCTGGGCTTCAAAGTGGAGCACAGCAGCAGCGTTCACACTCATTTACTGCTATGCTTCTGACTGAGCATAACTGAGCAGTTCTGCAACACTAACACTGGTATTCAGTCCTCTTCATTACTCCATCCAGAGAGTCATTCATTTGCATCAGAAGGAAAATTCACATATCCTTCCCAGGTTCTCAGAAAGCCTTTCAAACTGAGCTCAGATCTGCTCAAGATATGCTTCTGTGCTTATTTGATGTTATTGATATCTTGCAGTTTAATGTTTAAAATCAGGGTAATTATAGTTCACGTAAAACTCTAACTATAACCATTAAAGTACATTTTGATTACATGAGATGAAATTAAAAACTCAAACTTATTTTATTCCAGCTAGGAAAGATTAAAGATTAAGAGATAAATATATATCAAATATGAAAATTATACTAAATTTTGTTGTGGTTGCAAACAATTTATTTAAGCTACATATAAATAAAATAAATGTTATGAGTTTAGGATTTTTGTTGTGGAAGTTTTTTTTTGTATGGAAATGAGACAACCTGTTAAAATAAAGACATTTTTAATATATATTTTAGATTATTTTAGTTTATTTTATACCAAGTATATATTTAGTCTTTATTTAAAAGATGCAAAAACACCTGCCAGTAGGGCAAGAAATATAATGTTGTTAAGTCTTTGAATTAAGATTTTTTTTTTACCCCAATCAAGGATATTTTTACTTGTTTTAAGCTTTACTTATTTTTGTTTATGTTTTTTTATATGTGATCCAAAAGCAGCCATAAGAAGCACAGGTATATTTTTAGCAATAATCAACAATCGATTGTATGGGTCAAAATTATAATTACCTTGGACTACCTTAAAGGCGATTTTCACAATTTCTTTATTTCTTTCTTTTTTTTTTTTTTTGGCACCCTATTTTTTCACATAGTTCTACATTAACAAATCATACATCAATGGAAAGATTATTTATGTGTAATGTATAAATTTCAGTTTGAAAAAAAATACAGGGTCACGCATCCTAAATGATTAAAAGTAAAATAAATGCATCTTGATTCAAGAATGTTTCAATATTTCTAATAGAACACAAGAGAAGCCTCGTTCCCTCACCTGCTCTCAGGTGCTCTGCTTCTGTCCAGGTGTCGGTGGTGTCCAGCAGCCTGGAGCTGAAGCTGGGTCCGGATCCAGAGAGCGAGTCTGGCAGGAGTCTCCGGTCCTCCTCAGAAGAGTTGATCTGCAGGCTTCTCTCCGGATCTCCAGCAGGAGGCGTCGTCAGAGAGACAGAGACCAGAGAGTCTCCAGAGGACGGAGATCTGTCCTTCACAGAGCCTTTATCTTCTCCATGATTCAGGTCCTCCGGGGGTCTCTGGAACGGCACAGCCCGGCTTAAGATACACAGCGCCGCCAGCAGCAGACTCTGGAGAGAAGCTCCGCTCAACATCGTGCTTCCGTCGCATTCAGTCCAGAAGAATCAGAACGAACGGAGCTAAATGTGAGCGGATCCCAAACACACTTCCTGCTGTAGAAGAGAAAACACAATTCATATAAACTAGTGCTGTCAAATGATTAATAGTGATGAATCACATCCAAATGTGTGTGTGTGTATTGTGCATATTTATGATGTATTTATATACAAACATATACACAGCATATATTTAGAAAGTATTTATATGCATATCATTTTATTTATATATAAATATAGTTAATATATGGATTTTTTATATATATATATATATATATATATATATGTGTGTGTGTGTTTTTACATGCATGTCTTTATTGTTGTAATATCATTCACTTAGACAGCATCAGACCTCACAAACATACAAGTTTTGTCTAAAAAATAAATAAAAAAAACATCACCATGACACAACCATGATAAAATTTGGGCATTTACTTGTATTTATATATACCTAATAAACATACACAGTACACACACATATATCATCTAATTTAGTATGTTTGACAACACTAAATAATTTTCTTCATTAGTATTTTTGTCTTGTTTTCTAATATAAATATCTAAACTATGATGTCAGATGATCAATTGCAATTAATTAGATCCAAAATAAAAGTTTTGGTTTACATAATACATATGTGCCCTGTGTATATGAATACACACACGTGCATGTGTATAGTTAAGATTTATGTGTAATATTAAGTTTAATTTATACATGATATAAATATATTAATATAAATATATACATTTAAACATATTAATACATTTTCTAAATATATGTTGTATGTGTGAGTCTAATATATATATATATATATATATATATATATACATAATAAATACACACAGCACACACACGCATATATTATGTAAACTCTTTTATTTTAGATATTTTTGTATCAAGATGCCTTTACTTAACATGATTTAAGATATGTATGTCTTGTTTCCTAAAAAAAACATTTATATATATATATATATATATATATATATATATATGTGTGTGTGTGTGTGTGTGTGTGTGTGTGTGTTCAATAAAAAAAAAAAGTATATGTCAATGGGTTTAAAAAAACATTTTAATTCAAAGGCCAAACAATATTATTTTTCTTGCCCCATTAACAGATATTTTTGCTTGTTTTAAGGACAAACTAACAGAATATTATTTATTATTATTTATTTTTATTTTTATTTTACAAAAAACAAGATATAATATATTTACTTGCACTAACCTTGATTCGTAATTTTTTAAAAATGTTTATGAGCAAGCACAAGGGGCATGCATTGCTTTTAGACATTCTTGGACGTCTTTATTGACATTACTAGGCTTGATTTTGGCATTGCTCGGGACATTATAGTACACAACAGATGTCTTTGTTTGATCAAAGTTTAGTGATAATTTAGTAATGTGTGATATTGATATGATCATGTGGCGTCTTTAAACTCTTAAACCACAACAAGCCAAAAGTTCTCTCTTTAAATATTAAGATACTAAAACAACAGATTAATGACTTACCCCAAATATCACAAAAAGCTGACCTATCTCTTTAAGAGATGCTTGACATGTCTGAGTTTCAGATCATTTATTCCCATTAATATAATCTGCTATGTCTAAGATGCGGTTTAAATGAAGAATAGAACATACAAAGGAACAAAAGATTTAATTATAATCAAAATGAGATCTGTAATGTTTTAGCACACTGAAAATGAACAATATTAGCTGTAAACAACAGTGAATCGGCTATATATGTAGAAGTGCTGAATGTATCTTGCTGCTCTGTTCTAGTCCTGATGACTCTCTCAGTTCTGCAGCAGTAACTTGACACACACACACACACACACACACACACTACAGCAATCTACTGCCAGAGTCTAAAAATAGCTCGGAGACAATGCTCCGTCACGCAGTTCTATCAGAATTACTGCTCTGTTCGCGTGCTATAACACAAGCACGACTGCACGCGTGTTCATAGAAGACATGCGTGTTCTCTTCCTGGACGCTCTTCATCACTCCGCGTCTCTGTCAGATTCCGCTGCGTAATTCCTGACAGCTTCATCATCAGCACACAGACAGAAGCACGCTCACCTGCTGACTGTGGTCAGTCTCTGTCCAGTGTCCGGTGTGCTGTCATCCGTCAGCGCTGTTCAGAGGCATTATAAGCGCTCGCTCTGATTGTGTCTGCGTCAGATCGCGCTGCGCTCAAGTTTGCGCTGCCTTCTTCTGCAGACGCGCGAGGATCTGCGCAGACGGCTGCAGCCGGAAATGCTCCACGATTAGCAGCGACAACTGTATGATTATTAGTATATTATTACTATTATTAATAATGGCTATTAATATTGATTATTGTTATTTGTTTATTTTTTTATATTCTAAGGTAATTTTGTAACTGAAAAATTTATTTTAAAATGTATTTTGTTTTTTATTTTTATTTTATTTGAAGACAAAATAATATTTAATTTTGATTAAATTATTTGACTTAAAATAAAATTATGATTTTAAATTATTATTAATAATATTATTGCTAATAATATTCTGGAGTTTTATTATACAATTCTTTAAAGATATATTAAACTCATAACCGAACTTTGTTTTAAAATCAATATTATGATAATAATTGGAAGACCTTGTTTAATGATAAAACTAATAAAAACTTGGTTTCAAATAATTTCAAATTGTAGTTATTAATATTATTATTATTATATATAAGAAGTTAATTTTACTATAAAACATTTTCCAACATTTTCAATTTATGACCAATCTATAATTACTACTATATTTTGAATAATTGTTTTGAAGTAAACTATTTTTAAATCAAAATTTGGTTTCAAATTATTATAAATGGTATTTATGCATTTTTATTATTATTATTATAAATATTTCGAAGTAGTTGTTTAATTATAAACTCCTTTTTTAATTACATTTATTTCCAAACTTTCTTTAAATTATTTTATTATCATTATTATTGTAATGGTATTATTATTATTATTAGTTGTTGTTGTTGTTGTTGTTGTTGTTGTAATATTTTGAAGTACTTGTCTAACAATAAAACTATTTATTGAAAATCTTTTCAAAATCAAACATTAGTTTCAAATTATTAATACTTGTAACTATATATTATTAATGTTGTTGTACTTACAAGTACTTCTGAAGTATAAGTAGGCCTGACATTGGTTTTAAAACTCTTTATAAATGAAATATGAAAATAAGAAAATGTGAATAAAATGATATTAATTCGTGAAGCTCAGACAGGCGCCTATGGCTCCTAATGCTGATCTGAGTTCAGCTTTGCTAGCTCAGATCCCGTGCATCGCTCAGACTGTGAGATGAAGAACTGATCTTAGATCAGCTGACCAGGGGACCGTTTCACACAGCACTTACACGTCTCTCTACACACACACACAAAACAATACTATGATTATTGTAAAAAAAAAAAGTGTTTGTTCGATGTGTTGGTTTAACTGTAATTTAATGAATAGTACTTTGGTACTTACCATTGCCGAAATAATTGTAAGTCAGGCAAAAGCGGGGCAGCCATTTCGAAGGACCCCGCCCTTCCTTCATATGCTATGAGTGTCAGTGCTGTGTTTACACATCAATAATTCGCTTTTCTGATACTTTTATTCATTTCTACCAGTAAACATGCCCTTGTTCGAAGGCTTGGGTAGTGGAGGAGAGAAGACAGCCGTAGTCATTGATCTAGGAGCGGCCTATACGAAGTAAGTGAGCGTTAATGCGACGGTAACGGAGCTGGTCTCTTCAGGCTGAAACATAATTAAAGTCGCGATATAACAAATGTTTTAGTCAAATGATGACCTGATTAATGCGTCCTGATACATCAGTTTTTCAGTAATTTAATGGTTCTAACAAAACAATATTAAATGATCATGGTAGCGTGTAAATACCATGTTATTTGTACATTTACCTTGCTAATATCATGGTTAATTGGTACACATCACACACAGTAATTTAGTATTAACCAAGTAATTGAAGACTTTTTTGTAAATACCATCAAAGGTGGCTTAATCTCTCAAGAGGCATATTTCACGCTATAGTTTATTTTGATCTATGTTGAAAAATATTCTATATTATAAAAAAGTGTATGCCTGTAGAATTGTATGAACATGAATATATATCAGCATACTGTATTATATAATAAAAAATATAAATAAATATATCTAAAAACTATTTTTACATCTTAATGGTCCTATAAAGTCTTTATGCTGAAAAATGTAAAAATTGTCCTCAAAAGGATTTGTTTTACTAATAGAAAAAAAAAGTATTATTGTTATGACAGTATTAAATATATATCCTGAAATGTCATGTTATGTCATGCGATTAATGTAATTATTTATTTATTTATTTACAAAATATCAGATTGTGAAGCATGTTGTGGTGGTTGTACTGATGATAGATGATGGTCTGGTTTGATGTGTTGTGTTTGTAATGTGTAGATGTGGTTTCGCTGGCGAGACTGGGCCGAGATTCATCATTCCCAGTGAAATTAAACAGGCCGGATCTCAGGAGGTCAGTCTGAGAACCCCTATGGAAATGATCTTTATTTCTAATCATAATAATGAATGACCACGCTCTTAGTAAACTAACATTCACTGCATCTTTCGCTTGATATTGGATAATATTGTGACCCTGGAGCACAAAACCAGTCATAAGGGTCAGGGTTTTTTTATTATTGTATTTACCATAAATTGCGTCATAAATAATCTAATATGGTTTGTTAGGATAGGATAATATTTTTCTATTTGAACATCTATTATCTGAGGATGCAAAAAAAAAATATTGTGAATATCACATTTGACTTTGTCCAAATGAAATTCTTAGCAATGCATATTACTAAACAACAATTATGTTTTGACATATTTGCGTTAGGAAATGTACAAAATATTTTCATGGACAGCATGACTGCTTAAAGCCTCAACCTGAAGCCTTATTGATTGAGTGTCTCTCACTCTTCTAGTCTGTGCGAGTCGTTCAGTACAACATCAACACCGAGGAGCTCTACAGCATCCTGAAGGAGTTCGTTCACCTGCTGTACTTCCGGTACCGGAGACGCTTTTTTTTGGTTCTGTTTCACAGCGGCTTGTGTTTGCTCATGGCAGCTGAACTCATGATTCTCTTCCTTCCTCCAGGCATCTGCTGGTGAATCCTCGAGACCGGCGCGTGGTGGTCATCGAGTCCATCCTCTGTCCTTCACACTTCAGAGAGACACTCTCCAGAGTCTTCTTTAAGCACTTTGAGGTGACGTCTGGCCTAAAATAAAATGTCCTCATATCTTAGCGGTTGCTCCATTGTTTCAAATAAAAAAAACGACATTGTTTATTATATGGTCATTCTCATCCAGTGCACAAAGAATATTTACTAATAGAAGGTGTACTGTGAGCCCAATTTCTAGCTGTTACCTTTCATGTAAATAACGTAAAGCAGCATAACAAGTTTTACTTAAGATGGTTCTTCGTATCTTTCTGTTGCAGGTCCCATCGGTTTTGTTTGCTCCGAGTCATCTGATGTCTGTTATGACTCTGGGCATCCAGTCTGCTCTCGTCATGGACTGTGGATATACAGAGACGCTGGTGTTACCAGAATCCTTTCACAGCAAACAAGCTCTTAAATTATTTGGTCTTGAAGGAATAGTTCATTTAAAAAAAGAAAATGTTCACCCTCGGGCTTATCTGAGATCAGAATGAGTGTGTGTAAAGAAAAATGTGTGTCTTCCCAACAATCTGGTCAGATGACTTTAACAGTGACTTTAATTAGATCTATGAAGGTATTCCGATCCTGTCTGCGTGGGAAGCTCTGCCGATGGGAGGAAAAGCCATTTATAAGTCAGTCCATGTGAATTATAAGATAAAAACAGACGGTGTTTAAATCATAGTGCTTGTGTTCACAGTGCTGTTGTTTCTCTGCAGGGAGCTGCACAGTCTTCTGAGTGAGCAGTGCACACTAGACACCGACTCTGGCACCGGCCTCAGTCTGCCCACCGTCATCAGTAAGACACACATCACACATTTTGAGTATTATATTTGTTCCATCAGGCTTCTGTAGCTCATATTGTCTGATACAGTGAGAATATAAGAATTTGCTAATATTTCTGTGATGAAATTCCAATGCTAATGTAAATCAATGAGATTTTTATAACACATACAGGCATAAAATGACATAAACATCAGCGGTCTCTATATCTCCAATAATATGTTGCAGTATGATGATACTGAAATGATCTGAATACATAATGCATTGTTGATTGAGAGGCTCCTCAGAAGATCTGAGATGTTTTGGAGGCCTGTGAAGATCATCGCTCTGCTGAGGAACAGTGAAAGTAAAGCTTCTGGAAACAAACGTTACTCAAAAGATCCCGAGGATCAGATTTGAGACACACTGATTCTTCTAGAAAACGATTGATAGAGAATCAAGTAAAGCTGAGCTGCTTCAGTCCAGAGTTCATCTGGAAATATGACTGCAGTTATTCTGACCCTTATTTGATCAAATTCAGTCCAGATTTAGTCAAGATAAAGCACTCTAAACTATCCATCAGATGACAGAAGGAGGAGATTGATAACAAAGTTTTAGAGGCTTTTGAAATGGTAATATGATTAGTGTTTGATTATCTATTTGTCATTGTTACAGGCTCTATTCCGGAGGACGTCGTGGAGGATATCAAAGGTAAGTCATCAGCGGTCATCCTCATTCCTATAGTCAGAGCTCACTCTTACTTCTTATTCATCTGTAAAATGAAAAAGGGGTTGCAAACACTGTTGATTTGAACAGCTAAGTGTGTGTGTAGTGCGGACTTGTTTCGTTAGTGACCTGCAGAGGGGCATGAAGATCCAGGAGGCCAAATTTAACATGGATGGATCTGCTGAGGTCAGATGAGATGCTTAAGAATGTTAATATTAAAGCTGTTAGTGGATTTATGTGTTTAATTTCTATAACTACTGTGAAACAGAAACATTCACAATAGGGATGTTCATTTCGGTTATTTCTCGTAAATGATTTCTGAAGGATGATATGACACTAAAGACTTGAGTAATGATGCTGAAAATTCAGCTGCTCATCACAGAAATAAATTACAGTTTAACTTTACAAATTGTAATAATATATCATAAGTTATACTGTATTTTGGATCATATAAATGCAGCCTTGCTGAGCTATATTGGTTTATATATATATATATATATTACACCAATGAAATGTGTGCATTTATATATAAACATTTCATAGTTTCTTTTTGTTAATTGTATGACTGCTATTGATGGTGATGCAGCTAACATGCCATTAATGAAATAAAAAATACAAATGAATTATTAAACAACACTTACCGAAGCATAAGGAAAGAAATAAACAGATTTTGTGAGGGTTTTTGTTTTTTTATTTTGCACATATGTTGGTGTGTGTTTTTATATATATATATATATATATACTTCATTCAAATCAACCACAGGCCCATTTTATTTGATTTAGAAATACTTATATAAATTTACCAGTAACATATTAAATATTAATCACATTACCGAGTATGTAAACTAACTTTGTGAAAATGTATGTGAAATAAGTAAATGTTCACGGTCACCCTGATTGGTCCATCAGAGACCGGCTCCTCCCCCAGATGTGGAATATCCACTGGATGGCCAGAAGATTCTACATATCAAGGGATCCATCAGGTACAAACCTTCATCAGATACAGACAGGGTTCGTTTATTAATCTGACATCAATCTGCTTCTTACTGACACATGCTCTGCTGTTTTCCAGAGACTCTGTGGCTGAGATGTTGTTCGAGCAGGATAATGAGGATAAGTCCATTGCCACGCTGCTGCTAGACACTCTGGTGAAGGTATAGATTATGAGCTCTTTGAAGAGGAACTTGAGCAAATAATAGCAGAAGATTAATCATCTGAAAGCTGAATAAATAATCTTTCCATTGATGTATGGAAATGTATGTTTGACAATAGGACAATATTTGGCTGGGATACAACTACTTGAAGTTTAAATTAAGTTCTTAGCAATGCATATTACGAATCAAAAATGAAGTTTTGATATTTGCGAATGTTTTTTTTGTTGAATAGATCATTTTGACATGTACAATGGATTGTTGTCTGTTGCTACAAATATAGTTTGTTTGTAAAACCAAAATCTTGCATTGATTCATGATTTAACTGTTAATCTATATAGTCACAAAGCAACGCTCTAATAACACCACGAGCAACTGCATAGCAAATCTCATTTTTGCAGTCCTCGGTTTTCCCAGCGTTCACCTTGTTTGTTTCTTACCAGTGTCCCATCGACACCCGCAAGGTTCTGTCGGAGAACGTGGTGATAATCGGTGGTACGGCAATGCTGCCTGGGTTCCTGCACCGCCTCCTGTCAGAAATCCGCTCGCTGGTGGAGAAACCCAAGTACTGCAATTCTCTGGCCACCAAGAGCTTTCGGATCCACAGCCCTCCTGCCAAACCCAATTGCACCGCCTGGTTAGGAGGTGAGCAAAGAGGCACGGACTAGACTTCCAGACCCTAAATGCCCAGAAATACTTCATATGGAGTTTTTTCATTCTTTGTTTGAGTGCAAAAAAGGAGTTTAAGAACAGGCAAAGATATACTGTTTACAAACATTCTGACAGACCATGCACTGTTAAAAAAATCTGTAGAAATTGCAGTATTACTGGCAACTGTTTGCCAGTAACTTACTGTAGATTTAAATTTATGTTATTTACTGACAACAGTTTGTTCAAAGTTAATTGAACAT
>JAUCMU010000043.1:20904597-20931639 GCA_032275025.1 Enteromius treurensis | reverse complement strand
TCATTGTTATTGGGATAATGAGGGAATAACACAGACCTGGCCATGGAACAGCTGAGAAGCCAAATGTCCCATTACTTCTGGTCCCTTAACAAGTGGGAAGCACATATGCAAACTGTTGTAATTCCTGCACCGTTCACCTGATTTGGATGTAAATGACCGTAAATTAAAGCTGATAGTCTGCAGTTAAAGCACATTTTGTTCGTTTCATTTCAAATCCATTGTGGTGGTGTATAGAGCCAAAAATGTTAGAATTGTTTAGATGTCCCAATATTTATGGACCTGACTGTATGTCTGCCAGAGGGCAATATAAACAATGGTTAGAGCAAGATATTGTAGTGCAAACTGAAGCAAGTATACAGTATACATAGCATTGTTTTATAATATAGAAATGTATATCAGGATGTATGAAAAAAGTATAACAATTTAAGAATTATGTAAACATACATACGTTGTTGTTGTTTTTGTTATTATTATTGCATTTATTATTAGTCATTTTATTCATTTACTAAGGTACAAATAAATGAATAAATGTATTATTAGTATTATTCGTGCCTAAAACTTCAAATGAATAAAAAAAAAATTTAATTAATAAACATATTATTATAACATACATACATATAATATACAAGTAATATTGTCTGTAGTGACACATTTTATGTATATCCATTTATGTATAATATAATTTTTTGGAAGTTTTTATTTTATTCATTAAGTAATCATTTTAGTCGTTTACTATTGTTAATATTTATTTCTTAATATTTTCTTTATTTTACATTCATATTAAATTTATTTATTAATTCATTCATACGTTTATTCATTAATTGTTTGTGTGTATACCCTGCTGTAGATGTGGTGAACTCTATGGCAAATAGGCACAGACTCCATTCATCAGACAAGCACTTCTGGACCTGCTGCGGCTCCAGCGTTCAACAAACATCTGTTTATACTGGCAGTACCGGATCACAGATTGAGATTGAGAAACAATAAAGCTGCTAAACTGAAGGAAATATCTCAGTGCTGCTAAAAAATTAACTATACAGTCTGGGAAAATTACAATAAAAATATGAAATACAATGCAATGCATGTTCATATCCCCATTTGTTTCTTAATATATTTTATTAAACAATAAATTCACTGTATTTAAAGAAATAAATTTGTTTTATCAGAATGGAATGGCTGAATTTTCTGTACATGTATGCAGTAATTGACAAGAGAGAACTTTTAAGTAATTTCTCTAAGTCTCCAGGCTAAAATTAAGGTCTTATTAGTGTTACATAACTCAAGTGACTGGAGAATACTTGACATTTCGTCACTCCTTTGTTGAACACAATGTTCTCGCGTAGCCCAACAGTCACGTTTCATAGCTTTAATGCTTGCATCACTGACCAATGCGAGGCGCGCGTGAAAAATGACGCGACACCACTTCCGCCGACAGCCCCGCCTACATTCTCCATAAAAGGAAACCCCATTGAACAAAAGCAGCAGCAGTATTCCGACAAGTCCCGCCTCCTGTGCCAGGATTAGACAGTCGGAAGGTATTAGTAGCCTCCCATTGGAAAAGATCGCAAGTCAATCAAGTAGCAATGGCATCACGTCAAAAAACCTAATGTTAAAATAGCGAAATAATGAAACGGACGCGTTTTTTTTAGTTTAACGTACGCTTTATTTAGTCATTAAGACTAATAGAAATGTATTAACGCCTTAGTAATGTTAATCTTCCCCCTGAGGGCGGGGCTTGTGGGAACTGAGCGCAGGTCTCGTGTACGGCACCGTGTAGCGTGTTTTGCGTGACCGACGCTGCGGAACGCTGTTCAAACGCTTTATATCCGAGGGAGACTGCAGATAGAGTGTGCTTTAACCGTCTCTGGGGATCCCTGGTTGCCGGATGAAGTCACGGTTATCGCGACACACACACACGTAAGTCGTTTTTGTTCTTTTGCGTTTACTGAAGGAATGAATGTCACTCAAATAAACGTTTACTTGCTCCTGGGGGGAAACTAAACTGCAGGCCTGAGTTTAACGGCGCTAGCCGCTTTGCTTTAGCCTGTATCTCGATGCGGTTCGTGTGAAAGCTTGACGTTTAGGCACCAAACTTTTCTCGTGTTACCGTAACATTAGTACTATAACGTTAAGTATAAATAGGTAACGATTGATTGGAGCTGCTGGAGATTAAGTAGGTCAGGTGGTTACGCCGTAACTGACCTGTTGACGTCATGACGCTCGGCTCGGCCCATAACTCCTCCCGAGTCGGGAGTTTTTGTTATTCTCTTTACATGCCTGGATGTCCTGTAAAGAGCACATTCTGTGTTTTCCAGAGATACCTAAATGTTTTGGAGTTAGTTCATGTCCACTCCCTCTGCTTGACCTTTAAAGATGGCTGACATTAATGTTGTGATAAACTGTGCATCCTTATGGAAATCTGATCATATTTTGTAGTTATTTAAATCTGATTAATTTTCCGTTTGTTTGTCATTTAACCAAACTGTTTCAAAATAAAATATTTCATTTTACGCATGTCCACCAAGGGCCTGTTACATAGTTGATCAAATAAGCCAGGTTTATTTGAGTCTGATTTATTATCAGTTGATTTTGGTTTAAAATATGTAATTTCATACTGAAATGAGCCTGGTTTATTTACTAAATTTGTTTTTGGAAACATGACCCAGAACTAAAACAGTTTATTACGCAGTTTGGAAGACGTTGTCAATGAATGGGGAAAGACATTTTATTTTTTGTATCTATAAAAATTTATCTGGCCAATTGTTACTTACATTATTACACTTGTTTCAACATGCTGTACAAACAACATACATGCATACATATATGTAGATGTGTGTGTGTGTGTGTATTACTTTTTTAAAAATGCAGTCCATTTTTTTTAAATGCTTTAAACCATGTAATGTCACAAATATCACAAACCTTTTTCCTGGTCTCTGTGGTATATGATTAATGTGTAATAGTAACATTTGCTTGAATGCTTAAGGTTTTTATTTAGTAGTAGGACCACAGATGACCTATTGGTAGGTAATGAGTAATGTGATTGATTTTTTGGATGCATCAGCATGTTATGTTTTTGTTAGTAATTAGCAATATTTTACAATTATTATTGGTAAAATATTATATATATATATATATATATATATATATATAATTATTTTTTTTTTTTCAGTATTGGTTTTGATTTATTTTATTTTTTTATTAATTTGAAATCTTAAGTTCACAAGATGAGAAATGCTGCTAGAGGCAATAAAATAAGTTTTATTTCAATTAAGGGTTGAATTTATTTTCAATGCATGACTTATGATTTATGTGTGGTTTTTGTTTTGTTAGTATTGTTTTAATTAACTGTAACAAACATGGCATGCTTTTAAGTAGTTAACATTAATCTTTTTTTTCAATGATTAATTTCAATTCATTCAGTCACACTAGTTTAAAAACACTACATTTATAGTAAAACAAGTAACATTTATAATTGTGTCACCATGTTTTTTATAATATTAAGATTTTATATTTTGAATTATTTTTTATTTTTTGCCTTATTTTATTATTATTATTATTATTGTCATTTAAAAATGACAATTTATTTATTTTTATTTTTTTTATTCATTTTTATTTCCGTTTTAGGTTAAGTTATTTTAGTACTTAACATTAAACTAAATAAACACAAGAAATGTTCACTTGGCAACTTGCTAAAATAACAGAAGCTTTAGTTTGTTATATTATTTTTCTTTCAGATACATTTTTTCTTAGTTAACTGTAATAACCCTGGATAATAAGTCCTGTTTTGTTAGTGTACGTTTTGCAGAGCAGTCCTTTACATTCCTGTGATTCTCTCTGATGTTTTAGGCTCATACGGTGGAACAGGATGAGCACGAGGCTAAAGGATGAAGCTCACATGAAAGCCATGACCAGATTCAAAAACAAAAGGATGGAGAAGTCCAAGCCAGAGTCTGAGAGGGACTCGGGCTTCTCAGGTGTGTACCGAGAGCTTTAGACCAGACCTGGAGGGCTGATGTTCTGCAGACTTCAGCTCTAACCCTTATTAAACGCACACGAAGCAGCTAATCAAGCTCTTACTAGATATACTAGAAGCTTCCATGCAGGTGTGTTGAGGCATGTTGGAACTAAACTCTGCAGGAAACCGTCCCTCCAGGATAGAGTTTGAACAGCCCTGCTTTAGACTGCCCTCTGCAGCTACTGTGTTTGTATGTAAGTGTTTGAGGTGATGTTCTTGTGTGTTTCTGGTAGATGGCAGCTCTGAGCACCTGAGTGTGCTGGATCAGACGGACACAGACGAAGCCTCACGGTCATCCTCACGATCATCCTCACGATCGTCACAGCTGACCACGGTGGTGGGCGGAGCTCTGCAGGGCCTCTCGCCAATGATCTTCATGAACAATGTGGTTCTGAAGCAGGTGAACTTCAGACCTTCTACTCTTGCTTTTGTCCTTGACGCTCACGAATAAACATAATACTTGTACATAGAAATAGAAAGCAAGGACTCTATAATTCCAGAAGCATGTGAGTTTGGCGTTAGATGTACAGGTTTACCATGTTTAGTTTATAGATTAACCAATAACTAGTGATTAATAGTTTGTGGTCAGTGAGATTTTAGAAGTTTTTAAAGAAATATCTACCTGTGCTCACCACGGCTGCACTCATTTGATCAAATACTGTTAAGATTGTAAAATATTATTAGAGTTTCAAAAGTTTTCTGTCTGGCTGTCTGATCCAGCACATATATATTCGGAAGTGGCATGCAGGATTGTTTTCACTATGTAGTATAGCAACTAGGGATGTTCAGTCAAACCGTTAACCGACCGATATGAATTTGACCGATCAATACAATCAGTTAAACGGTTTAAAAAGTAATTTTATTTAAGTATTTTACCTAATTATTTTAAAACGTTGCTGCATTGTTAAAATACGCCACTCATAACCTATATAAAAATGTGTTTAAAAAAGTTTTATGGACGTTGCCATCGTTGATATTAATTGGGTCGCTGTTGCTTTGGTTACTGGTAAGGAAAACGGGCTTGTTTCCCACTGCACGTTCATACAGAATTAACTTTCGTTTTCTTGATTTATTATTTATGTAAAATAGCTATATGTTTCTCATATAGGCCTATTTATCCTTTATAATGTTTTGTCTCTGGTCGCAAAAGTGCTGCAGGCGTATGATATGAAATGGATATGATCATGTGAGTCTTCTGTTGTTTGCTAGTTTTGCGCAGGTACAATGAATCTGCAGAAAACAAATATTAAAATGTTTAACTGGTCACAGGCTCTTATCCTTTCTAATTGAGTTAAATTCTAATTTAAAATAATGTTGTCTGTTAATAATACGAGAAATAACCGAAATGAACAATCTCTATCTTCTAAATGCAGTTGTACTATTTATAATATTAATAATTACAGTCCCTAACGTTTTATATTTATGCATTATCTTTAGCCTGGTGAAAGCCCTTCATCTCTAAAGCCCTGGGCCTTCAGTCCGGCGGTGGAGGTGGTTCCTCAGCCTCAGGTGGTCTTCCTTCAACCCGTCGTCCCTCAGAGATCCGGCCCGGTGCCGAAAGCGCCACTGTCTAAAAGACGTCGGCACAGAAAGTACCTCCCTATCCTCAAATCCTACCCCAAAATTGCTCCTCATCCCGGAGATGCGACGCAGAAGAACAGCAGCAGTTCCAGCTCCTCTTCCTCCGTCAAGAGCTCGTCTTCCTCTCGCAGTCAGAAAGACTCATCCACCGGCAGTCCGTTACCCAGTGCTTCTCTGGCACCCGTCGAGTCGCATGTAGCGGAACGCAGACCCCAGTCCACAGATGGGTCGCTGACGTTAAACGTTGATACGGACAACAAGATAAAGCGCTTCTGCAACACTTACAACATCCTCAGCAGGTCCGGCTTGCTGGACATCACGCTGCGCACGAAGGAGCTCATCCGTCAGAACCGCCGGACGCAGACGGAGTTGGACCGCCTGCGCCAACACACCAGCCTGTTCATGGAAGCGCTGCAGACCGGAGACTCTGAGGTCTGGAGCAAGCTGCAGGTGAGCATGCAGGAAGAGGAAAAAGGGAAAGACAGGACGCCGAGCGACGGACACAACCTGAACTGAGATAAAGACGCAGTGCACCTTTCTTGGGCGCTTTATAAACGTGCAAATTCAGACTGTATCTTAAGGTCAAAACAATGCCTGAGTTGTCCAGACTGTATGTGACCCTGGAACACAAAACCAGTCATGAGGGTTGAAATAAATTAGCTTTCCATTGATGTATGGTTTGTTAGGATAGGACAATATTTGAAAAACCTGGAATCTGAGGGTGCAAACAAATCTAAATATTAAGAAAACTTGCTATTAAAGTTGTCCAAATGTTTTGACACAAATGTTTTCACGGAACATGATCTTTACTTAATATACTAATGATTTTTAGCATCATTTTGACCCATGCTATGTATTGTTGGCTATTGCTGCTTATGACTGGCTCCAGGGTCATATAAGGATGTGCGTTCACTCTTTAATAAGTTTCAGCCTTAACGTAGTTCAGTGCATAAGCTCTTTACACTCCTTCATTTTCACCTCTTACGTTTCAAAGAACAGAAACATTAAAGCTAGGCCTTGTTTCTAAAGCACAATAGCAGGTTTAGGCTCAGAACTGGCTAAAGACCCACAGAACATTGTATATTTAGGCATTGTAGAAGACGATGAGATGCAAAAACGCAGATGAAGTATTTCTCAAAGCAATTATGAAAAATGGATCATTGCAGACTGTCAGAAGTAGGATAGGCTGCAGCCCTTCCCATCGTCTGACCCCAATTCTCCAACATGATCTTGTTCTTAAAAAAAGAAACCCAATGTCTAGCTCGTATTTTGCCTCAAAATCAAAAGAAAACCCAACAAGAATTATTATTATTTTTATTTTCTTTGCAGACCGTTCCAATAAGGCAAGACACCAAAGTTTAAAAGTGCATTAAGACAATTCATTCAGTCAACGTGTTCTGAAAGGTCAAATATGTATTCCCTATTAAGGGTGCTAATTTGCTTTTATTTCAAATATTATACAGACAAACCCCTCAGTAAAAAAAACTTCAGACTATAGAGAGGAATAAAACCAGTTCTGGTGTGTGTAAAGATAAAGTGGAGAAACAAACTCCTTTTGAAAAAAATAAGAGCCGCAAATAGATGAAAGGTTACACGGACAAACCCCTGGGTAGAAATCCCTAAGATCATAAAGAGTATGTGAGGGCTGCTGAAGTTGAGAAACAAACTCACAGCCATGTTTAGGAATTAGTGTGAATGTTATATGAACAAAACCCTCAGAATATAGATAGGAGTTCTGGTGTATGTAGGAACCTTTTAAGACATGTACTTTAATTGAAATCTATAGAAAAACACTGCGATGAACGCTTATTTTGGATATTTTCTTCTTAGACGTTATTCAGCAAAACGAGGGGTTTTAAAAAAGCAAATGAGAAGCGTGTATAAATCACGTGTGGAAAAACTGACAAGGCTTTTGCCTGTAATGTCTTGCCTTAAGATGTGATGTGTCTTGACACCGTGCCTCCAGCCTCATTTAACGTTTTCTTTCTCTTGATTTTGATTTTAAATATGACTGGCTCATGTTCTGTGAGATCCATATCTGTATCATTGAGACCCAAAAAGGGGGATTGTTTTTATATATTCGGGTGGTTTCGGACATGTTGGGAGTCAGACGGGTGGTTCTTTCTTTGTGTGATGATGAATATTCACCTTCTCTGCGGTAATCAGCGCTCCTCTTGCCTTACTCAGTCCTCAAACTCCGATCATGAGACGTAGAGCTCATACGTTCTTTGGCAGCTACTCGTTTCCACTTGCTCATAAATCATGGCTTTACTTCCAATAGCTTGTTTTGTATGTGTAGGTGCACATGACACATGGATGCAAAAAATTCATTTGTTGTTGTTGTTATTATTATTATTAATTTAATTCTGAAGCGGAAAAATTGTGAGTTCTAAACTCAGAACACTCAGAGACTTTTCTTAGAATTTGGATATGTTAAGTCAGAGGTGGGAGAGAACATTGAATAACCTGCATAAGACATATATACTCAGAAGAAAATCTGAATGTTGAGGTAAAAACTCAAAATTTAACTTTTAATTCTAAGGAAATATGAATTGTGAGATGCGAGGCATTTACTTGAAATTTTAAGAAAAGTCTGAAATGCGAGAGAAATCGTGAGTTAAGTTGCACTTTAGAGTTTATAAGTAATATTAAAAGCTGAGACATTAACTGAACTGTGAGGTGTTGATGAGTTTCAGTAAAGTAATGTTTACTCTGAAATCTGAGTTTGCGTATCACAGCGCAGACTTCATTTGCAATTCTGATATGAAAAGTCAAGAATTGCACGATACAAAGTTGCAATTGCTTTTTATTTCTGTAAATCCATGGCTTCCGTAGTTTTCGTGTGTTTCACGTGGTTTTTTTTTTTTTTTGTAAAAACAATCAAACATATGACTAAAAAGTCAAGGAAAACTTTTGTAGGGCAGCAGTTTTGATAAAGCTTTCACGAGTTTTGGTGTCTCTTCTGCAGATTTGATTCGGAGCACATTAAACAGCGTTAAAGATTGTGAAGCATTGTCGTGAGTTCTGCCAGAGACGAGCCTCATATTTTGAATTATAGCTTACTAAAACGATCACTTTAGGGAGTACTTCATCTGATTCACGCAGAAGTGTTGCACTTATTAATAATATTTGTTATTGCTGTCTTTTGTAAGTAAAATAATAATGCCGTTTGGTGTATGAAGATGCTCTGTTTGTATGTTTCTTTGCTGTTTATTAGATAATCCTCACATTTACGTGTGGGTATAGAGCAGAACTGTGAAGGGTTTTTTGTGTGTGTGTGTCATAACCACTCAATCCTGTTCTTCTGTGTGCTTTTACATTAATCCACCATTAGACTGACTTACATACTGTTCTAGATCATCTTTAGCTCATATATCAAACAGATCATGAATTAATAATTCTCAGCTGTACAAAACCAAAGTTGTTGCTAAATGTTCACAACATTCATTTTACTGTTTATTTGTTTTTTCACATTGTATTTTTAATTATTTTTGCTTTTTTATTCCCCGCTCTTTACTTTTTAACACTGAATAATAGATTGAGAGATGTTTTCATTAATGTCATAAAGTTATTAAAATAATTTGAATTGTCAAATGTGTCCCTGTGTCTGTCAACGCAAATATATGAACATAGTATAAATGTATACATAAAATCAAGTAGTTTTTTTTTATTTTTTATCTAAACACCAAATAAAATAAACATGACCTATTTTAAAAAGACAAGAAACATTTCTGACTTTCATTTACTTGTAGTTTGGTGTTATAAAAATAAACTGCAAATTGTTTAGGCATATTAAAATATATTTATTTATTTATTTATTTTTTAACATTAAATACAAAGATGGAACATTTTTGAGTCGTTATTTTGAACGGATTCACAAAGCGGCTCGTTCAATGACAAACGGTTGTCAAAATAAATCAGGCTAAAACACCGAGAGCTGCTCATAATATTTACGAACGCTGAGCAAGTCTTTTCTCCACCCAGAAGTACATTGCTCCTCGCGCGCGCGACCCGGAAGTGCTCTCCATCCGTACTTGTGTTTGTGTTTATCTCCGCTGCTCTCTGTCAAACACATCGGCTCCAGAACAGCGCGATGAAGGTAAGCCAAGCCGATAAAGATGAGTGTGTAATATGAACATCGTCTGAGGTGTTGATTATCTGAGAGCGAGCAGAATGACGGAGGTTTGAGCTCCAGCTAACCGTGGCTAATGTTATGTTTCATTATTGACACATTCTTCGTATTTGTAAAGCTTCATTAGTAATAATATCAGACTTCTCGTTGGTAAAGAGTGTGAGTTGAGGTTTACTAGTTTGTCCGAGCCTTGTGAACGATTTAAAAGCTTGTTAACTTCATTTCTTGTCTGTTCATTAATATTCATGATTTATGCAAATTGTTAGCCTTATATTCATTAACTATGTGACTTTTTTGGTATGTAAATTGGACTTGATTTATTCACACCACTTCTCTTTTTTTTCATGTTTTTTTTTTTTACAGTAACTGTACTGAGTGTTTTGATGAATGTGCTTATTAGTATATTAATGTATTCGTGACGTCACGCAGGCACCGTTACGTCGCGTCTGTGACGTGTGAGAGCAGATGATGGACAGAAGCTCTTCTCTCTGACCCGGAGCCCATGAAGTGCCTGCACCTGGTCAGACACCTCGTCTATTAATAATCAGGATTACATGGCTGATGTTATTCATATTCATGTCTTCTCTCTGCTGTGGACAGGTTACATTCGGCTGAATCCATGCTTTCTGATGAACTTGACTCCAAACCTGAGGTTTTTACTGACTTTTTCTGATTCCTTATATTGGGGCTGCATGGTTAAGGGAAAAATCGTATGGCATTTTTCTTGATAAAAACATGAAATTTAATGCAATTTAACAATTGTTTAAAAAAAATTCTTTGAAAAGGTTGTCTGTGTTCACATTTTGGCTAAAATTTTGTTTATGTATAAACATGCATATAAAATACTGCTTGTACTAATAACAGTTCTATTATTATTATTACTACGATTATTATATGTAGGAAATATATATGTTTATTTATACTGCATATTTCGTACACAATGGTAATTCAAAGTGGTTTACATAAAAAGAAGTAAAATAATAATAATAAAAAAACAGTTGAACAATCAGAAATTAATTTAAAAACTTTTACAATTGTTGAAAATGAGATTTAAAATTAATTTAAACAAGTAGTCATTTCAGAACAGACATTTATTGATGATAACTTATTTTTGGATCTGATTTTTCGTTTAAATGCTTTATGTATGTGAACTGTGTATATTTATTATGTATATATAAATATATATATATATATATACATATTTAAGAAAAATAAGTTATGTCTTTATATGAAATATAATATATAAAATAAATTCTATGAATATAAATAGATACATGGAAATATTTTCAAAATATTTACTGTATGTGTGTGCATTTTTAGATGTATATACATAATAAATATATAGAACACACACATATGTTATTATAATATTATATGTTATCTTTAAATGAATAAAAAAAAATCTAATATTTACTATAAATGTGGAAAGTGTATTTAAAATGTTTTATAATAACAATAATACATAATTGTAACATTTCAATATTAATATTTATCCTTTACAAACATTAAACCATCAAACTCTGTTGGTAACCCTGATTTATATGCAGTGTTGTGTTTTGACACTGTAATAATCATTACATACATCATACAGCAAGAAATACATTATGAATACTTCAGTAATCATCATCAGAATTTCAACTTTTACTAATTTCTTGCTGGAGACGGATGTAAGTCGTTTAAAGTAATGAATGCACCCATTGTGTGTTTTATTTGCGATGTTGTTGTGATGTAGTGGTTATGTGCTGTTCTAGATTTGATGCTTTTATTTCTCATGGTGTGTGTGTGTGTGCAGCTGTTGGTTGAGTTCGTTCAGAACGCGTCCATCCCGCTGGGTCAGAGTCTGGAGGAGGTGGACAGTAAAGCGTCCTGTGTCCCGCTGCTGTCGTCCTCTCAGTGCGGCCCGCTGGAGCTGCCAGGTACAAACACACCTGTCTCAGCCCTTCATATGTGTGTGTGCTTTGTGTGTATATATACATATAAAAATACAAACACAGACCCACTTGCATTTACATGTATATGTATTTATCTAATTTATATTATATATATACATGCTTTTTTGTGTATTTTAATATACGTAATAAATATACACAGTATACACACACACATACACATATTTTTATTTTATTTTGGATGTGATTAATCCTGATTAATTATTTGACAGTCCTAATTCGTTTTTTTTTTTTCTCTTATGAATTATTTTAAACATTTTTCACGTTTGAAAATAACGTTTAGAGAACGTGATCATCTTAGAAGAGGTGTTCTGTTCGTCTTGAATATTTGGTATGACTCCAGTGAACCATTCATTGTTGTAAATGTACTAGAAGACTGTACTTGTGAATGTTCTGAGCTCTTGTAAATCACATTGCTGATGTGATTATGCTCTGGTCTGATGTGCTTTCAGAGAGCGCTCTGAGTCATGCCGCCTCCCCCTCGCTGTCAGACTTTGGCCCTGAGCGAAGCCCATTGGTGGTTCAGCTGCAAACTCCTCCCCCACAGGCACAAACCCCGCCCACCATCCTACAGGACCTCCAGAACCACGACAGCACGTCTTATGTCCTGCTCAACCTGGCCAAAGGTTTTCTAAAAAAAAAAAAAAGTCAATCAAAATAAAAGAAAAAAATATATTTTAAAAATTAAACATTTTAACTAGGTTTTTTTTTTTCTGTTTTTTTTTTTTTTTAATTCAAAGAATTTCTGCTTATCACTTTTCAAAAGCACTTTTTGTTATGATATTATTTTATGAAGCATAATATGAAAATTATATTATGATGTTTACTGTTACAGTGATTTATTTATTTATTTAAGTTATTTTTATACATTTACTGTTTGGTGTTTCTAAACAAATCATTTAGAAATGCATCATGAAAATGCATATTAGATTGTGTATAAAATCTATAATATAAAAACTAAATGCCCCCAAATGTCTGACTGTGGTTCAGAGACAGTGCTGGGGACTAACTACAGAATTACGTAATTTATTTCCAAAATAAATGTAACTGTTATCTGTTATTGTTACGTATTAAATTGTGTAATTCAATTACAGTTACTTATGAAAATGTAACTGATTACAAAGAGGTTTACATCTGAACAGATTTGACCGATTTCTTTCATTAATTGCACTAAATGTTCTAAAATTGAAGAAACCAGTGTTTCAGAAGTTTGGGACACAGAATAGGGTTTATGTATATGTGTTTTTTATTGTTAAGATGAACTTATTTGCAAAGCATTGTTAGATACCAGTGTTTGTTGTCATAGCTGTGAAAAGATTTGATTTCAAAAACACTGTCACAGTATCATTATTATTTTATCAATTATTATTATATATATTTTTTTTTTTCAAAAAACAAGACATAATATTTAAAGTATTTTCACTTGTCAAGTAAATGCATCTTGATTCAAGAATGTTTCGAAAACAAGATAAAAACACTAAGAATTGTTTTTTTGCAGTCTAGTTATGTTAATTAAGTTAAATTGAAATATTTGCAGTGCTTGTTTTATTTTGCGTTAGGTAAGTGTTCTCTTTCAGAGTAGGTGTGTGTGACGTGGTGCTTGTGTGTGTGTGTGTCAGGGCTGTCGGCCGAGCCACTGGTCTTTGTTCAAGATGAGGTGGACGAGGCGCAGGAGGAGGTTTCGGCCGGAGACGGAGGTGATGGCGGAGCTCCGTGGTATCTGAGGGTCCAGGAGCTGGCTCACGACAGTCTGATCGCTGCCACACGAGCTCAGCTGGCCAGAGACGCCCGCCACAGCACTGACCACAACCACAGCGGTCAGCCCGAGCCCAAGAGAGAGCCCAGAGCACAGAAGGTCCACCGCTGCCCCTACGAAAGCTGCCACCGCACCTTCACCTACCCAGCACACCTCAAATACCACCTGAAGACCCACCGGTGACAGACACGCTCACACACACACACACACTCATGTTTGTTTTGCTATTTTCCAATAGACTTCTATTGTTCTCTCTAATATTTGTGTTGAACTGTTCTGGAACCGTGTTTTAAACACAAATTAACCACTGATTTCTAGTTGTGTCCTCTTTTGGAAGCACAAACAAAGTAGTTTCACTTTCACAACGCCTCCAGAACATGGCGCCTGCAGCAACACTACAGCCAGAATAATAGCTCCGCCTTCTTTCTTTGCATAAACATTTGGGCGGTGTTATAAAATAAACTCTGTGAAGGGGCGTGTTTAAACAAGCCGTTTTGGGGGGGTAAACAATTCATAACTTTTATAAAGAAAATCTAAAAATCAATTCAAAAATCATTACAAATCTAAAAGCTTGAGAATGGAAAAACTTGAAATCTCATCATAGGCCCCAGATATTCACTGCTGCTTTACATTGTAACATTGTCAGTATTGAGGAACGTTACTTTTAAAAGTAAAATGTTGCATCACTCCCTAAAAAGGTAAATAAGTTTGTTACTTTTTTATGGAATGGAATGTATTATGTTTGTTTTGTTAATATAAAAACTACTATTTTTCAAACATAAAAGTCCCTTCACAGCAAAACTGAATGTAAATTCACATCTGTACTGTAGAGGACAGCTCAAACTTATCGCATGAAGAATGTGACTCAGGAGAAGAAAGTTCAACACTATTCAGCAATAATTAATATCAAACACAAATGTGTTTCATTTTAGATTATTAATACGATTGAATTAGATCATCAAAGGTCAGATGAAATGGGATTAAATACAAAATCATATTTGTCTTATTTAATTATTGCAGGTTTGCAGCATATGTTTTTATTGATTTCTGAATGTGTTTTTGAATAAATACATCTTGAGTTTTAGTCTAGAATTACAGTAAGATCACCTTTACACACAACTTTTTGCACTTTCAACTGATTTGTCTCAACATGGCAACCCCAGAGCTGTCAGTCAGTACATGAGAAACAAAGTAACGAGTTAATTAATTAAACAAAATAACTCTGATATTTCCTTCTATATTAAATTTGTATACATTGATTTACTAGTTACTTGAAAAAGTAATCTGATGATGTAACCCTCCAGCACTGGTGATAATATTGTGTATGTGTGTGTCAGGAATGACCGTACGTACCGCTGTGGCGCCGAGGGTTGTGGGAAAAGCTTCTATGTTCTGCAGCGGCTGCAGGTTCACATGAGGACTCACAACGGAGAGAAACCCTTCACCTGCAATGAGAAGAACTGTGGTAAGAAGTTCACCACGGCTGGGAACCTGAAGAACCACAGGCGCACACACACCGGTATACACACGCACCAAAAGATACACATTGTACATATACATTTTTTTCAGATGATTGTTGTTAGTACCGATTCGTATCATTTTCAGGTGAGAAGCCCTTTCTGTGTGAAGCTGATGGCTGCGGACGCTCTTTCGCAGAATATTCCAGTCTGCGCAAACACATGCTCGTTCACTCGGGTGAGGTCACGTGATCTTTTATTACTTACTAATGCCTTGTCTGTATGTAACTTATCTTACGTCTTATATAGCACATACACTGGGTTTTTATGAATAGAGACACATGATTATGTGCTTGTGATCATGATGTGTTCACTGGTTGGTGTTAAGAATTGATAAGAGTGTACTCAGAGTGTTGAAGTGATGTTGTTCTGGAGCTCAGGTGAGAAGCCTCATGTGTGCTCCATCTGTGGGAAGAGCTTCTCTCAGAGCGGCAGCAGAAACGTTCACATGAAGAAGAGACACAGCGACAAGACGCTGCCGCCCGACAGCAGAGACACGGGTAACACTTTCAGAACACATCTGTTCTCTCTGCACATGCTTACAGAGACAGATCTGTTTTTGCAAATAAATTCTTCATGCATGTATATATATATATAAATTCAGATTCAAAAGTCTACGTTATTTAAAATTTCCTTCTGAAATGAGCGTTTTTCCCAGGACTGAACTAACACTTAAGAATGTGATAAAACTGCTTATTTTGGCTGGGAAATTTTAAAACAGCACTTAGAGGTTTTTGCATTTGAACTATTCATAAATATATATATTTAGCTATTCTTATTTCAGTTATTGTAATTTTATGCACTTTTGTAATTCTTTTCGTTTTGGCTTTTGTCATGTATATGTTATTAAAAATGTAGCTTTATTTTTATTGCAATTTTATTTTTAGTAATGTTGTAGTGTGCTTTTGTCATTTCTGTTAGCTTTAAAGAAATATGTTTAGCTTAATTTTTTAACTATTTCAGTTTTTTCATTTTTAAGTGCGTTTGCCATTTTATTTAGTTTGTTACAAACATTTAAGGTAGTTTTTAGTTGCCATTTTATTACTAATAATAATAATGATTTTTGCCAGGTGTAAACAAAACAAAAAGTGATTTTTGACAAACGAAAAAATGGTTTGACTAACAAAAAAGTGATTTTTGAGAAGAAGAAAAAAAGTATTTGGGAAAACATATTTTTTAATACTTAAAAAAACCTAAAATAACTATTTCATTTAGTTTCCTGTAATTTCCTGTAAGCTTTTTTTTTGTCATTGAATCATAGGTTAGTTTTTATTCCGTGACAATATCAATTACACAAGGCTTGTTAGTACTTATTAAATACCACTCCATGGTATTTAAATACTGAAAGACCCAATTTAGGATGGTTTCTGTGTAACGTTTTCCAAATGAGGCCCCAGGAGTGCGTGTTTGACTGTGGGCGTGTCTGTGTGTGATTGACAGCTGAAGCGCTCACTCACAGCAGTCTACTGGAGGCGGACGGTGGTGACTCGATGGTCAGCATCAGTCTGCATCACACAATCTTACCACCTCAAGGTATGACCGCATGCTCTCTCTGATCTCACATGGCAGTGACATCATCATCAACACACGTGTTCTGTGTGCTCAGGTACAGCGGATGCGGTCGTGGTTCTGACTCCGCCCCATGACCTGGTCACCATGACGACAGGCCACGCCTACAGCGACGATGTGGTCGCTCTGCTCTAACGCTACTTTTGTAAATAAACTCTTTTAGGAAACTCATGAGTCTGGAGTGCATCGTTTCATCATCAGAAACACTTTGTATATTCTAAACATCAAACTAATAACGACTGTAGAAACACACCTTCCAATCAGACATTTATTGTTAATGCATAACAGTGATATGCCAGTAAACAAAAAAACGTTTATTAATGTAATATAAAAAAATACATATTTAAGTGGGAAAAGGTGCATTTTTTTTTAAAGAGAAGAAAGAACTTTTAAAGAGAAAATTTTGATGTGCGAAGAAAGTATTCTTGAACAAAAAAAGTAATGTTTGCTGATTTTGATCTTGACATGAAAAGTGATTTTGATAAGCAAAAATAAAGTTTTTGACAAAATAAAAATGATTTTTTTCTGGTGTAATGACTACATTTAACTATGTTTCTGTAAATAGTTAGTAGTTGACAGGGAAAGTGTATTTCCTGCATGTGCTGTTATCCAGGATTCTGTCTGGAATATAGCTGTGTTACGGAAGGTTAACAGAGACAAATGTACGTGTTGTTAAAAGACTTAATTGTGCTGTGTTAAAGACAACCGTCTTTCTCTCAGTGATGTAAACCACAGCAGTGTCTCCTGAGGAACCGGTTCATCTCAGAGACCACGGTGAAGATGTGAAGCTCTCTAGTGGATCCTGAACTTCTTGAAGTGATAGATCGCAGCTCCCAAAGCCCAGCTGGTCTCCACATTCCTCACTTTCTTGGTCAGCTGCAATCACAAGCAGTGGGTTAACGGGTTAACAATAGTTAGCAGGTAAAAGTTGAAAAAAAGCCAGACGTACCTGCAGCACGGTGCTTTCCTTAAAGCCGAAGCCGTCTTTGAGCAGACAGACGATGTATGTGAGATCCATGCAGAGGAATGGATTGAGCTCAGTGCGTTTAGATGGACGGTTACACACTACAATACACACACATCATGTATGATCATCACATAACATGCATGTATATGAGATGAAAAGATGAAGATGTGTCTCACACTCTTTGGCTCTTTTCTTGAAGTCTCGGATCTTCACGGCTCCTCCTCTGCTTTCATCTGAAGAAGTTAAGAGATTGATTCTCGTCACAAACGAACACTTTCTGATTCATCAAGACTTCTTAAAGGGATAGTTCACCTAAAAATAAAAATGGTCCTGACTCACCTTTGAAGCATTCTAGGTGTATGTGGCTTTCTTCTTTCAGACGAATCCAGAGTATAGTTCTAATAAAAATTGTCCAGACCCCTTCAAGCCTTTGAATGGGCATAAACGGGTGATTGCGGTTATACTTCGGAAGAAATGAAATAAGTGCGTGTATTCGTAATAAAACGTCCCTCACACGACTCCGGGGGTGAATAAAGTCCTCCTGTAGTGAATCCATGCGCTTTTGTACGATAAATATCCATGTTTCAAATTTAATAAGCACTTTTCTCTCACGTCTGCTGTCGGTGGAAACCGGAAGCAGTCCCAGCGGATGTATGTATCCTTGGTTTGTGCTTCTCATTCATGACTGGTGTTTTGTTTTGTTCTCTCTCCGTGCTCATCACACCACGCTTACATCTTATGTCATCCGCTGGGACTGCTTCCAGTTTCCACCGCAATCACCCATTTATACGCATTCAAAGGCTTGGAGGGGTCTGGACAATTTGTTTTATAACTCTGATTGGATTCGTCTGAAAGAAGAAAGGCACATACACCTAGGATGCTTCAAAGGTGAGTAAAAGAGGGTAACTTGCATTTTTGGGTGAACTATCCCTTTAAGAGCAGAGAATAGAGTACTTTTAAGGAATAAATTGACAAATAAACAACCTTTAATGCTAAAAAGTGCAATATTTTTGTCTTGTTTTTCAGTGCAGATGTCTTAAAATTCTTCAAATTAAATTAAACTGTCATAAATCTTACATGTTAAAAGGTCTAAAATAAGATTGTTGCTAAAGTCAAAATAATGTGGGGAAGCAATTATAGAACATGTTTATTATTATTATTGTAATTTACAAAAATGCTATTTTATTTGATATGAAATACATATTAAAAAAAAAAAAAAAGTGAAATCTGCATGAGATCACAAAAAAGCTGTGAGTCAGGTTTTGTTTGGGTTTACTCGATCAAATTCACTTCCAGTGTGCTGGTTTTACATTAACACTAGGGCTGGGTTTTGACGATTTGATAATGATTATTTCTATATGTCAAGCACAGTACGTGCCAAATTTTTTCAAGGAAAAAAATCTCTAAAGTTGTAAAAAATATTTAATGAAGTTTCTTAAAATTATAAATTTGCAATTGCATAATACATTTTCTTTTTTATGTATAAATATAAACAGTGGTGGCTGTCATAAAAAAAACTTGATGGATTCATTCAAACTAATGAAACATTGAACAACAGTAACATTTATTATGAATATGTCATGTAGCATATATTTAGCAAAACGCCCCTCTTTACAGTTTATTTTTCTATCTGACTAATGAGTTTAGGGTCACAAAATAAGTTTTTCAGAGGTAGCATGAATATGACGTTGCATGAAGACGTCTTTGTGCGGATGAAACACTGATGCGGATTGCAAAGTTGTACTGTGTATTTTAGCTTACCTTCAGATGGTAAGTCATGTTTATCTTGTGCTGAAACTGGTATTAATGTGGAGATAATCAGTTCTCGCGCTGCCACGTCTGTTGAACTGTCACTCCATATTAAACAGCGCCATTTATGGTCTAAATACTGAAATCTGAGAATGTTTTCATAATAAAAGTACCAAAGCACAATGCTTTTTGCGATATATTGGACAGGAGGTGCCCTTTAGCGTTCCGTCCTTTCACTGATAACAGGCCTGACTAGTCCATTCTTGGGGTGGGTAATCGATATCGTTTCGTAAAAATGAGAATTGATTAATATGGAAATATTGATCTTTTTTAACCCAGTTCTAATCAACACTAAACCTGTGTGAATCGTCCATGATTTAAGCGCTGTCTCACCGATGAGTCCGGCTTCCACGGCGTGATCGAAGTAATAAGAGAAGGCGTAGAAGGTGCTGCTGTCCTTCAGCTCGTAAGGCTGTTTAATGATGCCCTTCACCACCTTCAGCATCTCCCGATAACACGCTTTAAAGCCCGTCTCACCTGAGCAACACACACACAGCTCACGCTTCAATAACCTCAATGAAACCATAAATAGAATCTATAATACATAACCATTTTAATTCAAAAGACTGAGCATTTTCAAAATCGTGAATAGTACATGAAAAACAGATCCAAATAATCTTAGTATTAGTGTACTATTATAGTACTTGTTAAACTTACAAATTTGCTTTTATTTTTATATCTATTTAATAGTGTCACGTAGTGGCAATAAAAATATCATCTAAATATAAATACTACAACAATACACAAATAATATGTTTCCAACTTAGTTGTTTATTACTGTAACACAGTCATGTCCTGTAGAAGAATGTTGCATAGAAACCATCCTAAATTGGATCTTACGATCATTTCTCAGATATGTGTATGTTTGATTCGATTCACAGAACACAGAACGTTTGAACAAAAAGCTTGTGTACGACTCTTTCAGTTGTGTAATCTTTGAATACCAAAAAATCTTGAACGTGAGTGTAGACTAAAAGTTTTAGCTACCTGCCTTGTAAATAACTCTTAATTATTGTCATTAAAGTATCAAATATATCACCAATCACTATAATTTAGAGCAATACCCCAACAATAAAAAGACCCGGACGTGACACTAAGCTTTTTTCCACGTCAAAGTACGTTTTTGTAAATATAAGCGCTGGCTCTGTGCGCATGTTGGCTTTATAAATACAGCACAATGTCTCAATGAATCAAAAAACAGGCCTAATTTTCTTCATGTAATATGTCATTTCTTGTTGAAATGTGACTGTAATGATGAGGTGTGTTTTACCGTCGGTGACTCCGCTGACGTGATAATCCAGTCCTCCGAAGCTGAATTCACCGACGTATTTTTTGGGCAAACAGGAGCTTTGGAAAACTTTGTTTTTCAGACCTGCAGCACAAATACACACAAATGAAGAAGCGCCTGTGGATTGTGTCGGACATAATTTTTGTGATAAATGAGGACATAAATTTGTCTAATGACACGGGTATGACATCGGTAGTACAAGGAGAAGGTGACTTTTCAGGACATTACCCCATGTGCACACTTTTCAAAACCCTTATAAATCACTCAGAATTAAGTTTTCCTGTAAGGGGTAGGTTTAGGTGTAGGGTCAGTGTAGGGCAATACCACATACAGTCTGTACAGTAGAAACACCATTACGCCTATGGAGAGACCCCACTTTTCATCTTGATTGTGTGTGTGTGTGTGTGTGTGTGCGTGTGTGTTACCGTCTGAAGCCAACGCTCCGAGAGCCGACAGACGCGCCGCCTTGATTCCGTTTCCAAGGTAACTGTGAAGAAGAGCTCAGGTTTAGAGCAGGAAACAGAACACCCCTGTATCATCATCACCATCATCATCACCTGTGTGTGTAGAGCTCATACGTGCTGCTGAACAGGTCGAAGCTCACTATGTACTCTGGCGGTGCGCTCTCCACTGTTTTCTGTCAAACACAACACACCACTGGAGATCACTGAGCGGTTGTCTCCAGTAAGAAATGCAAACGTACATCACCTGAGTTCAATCTCAAAGTTTATTTGTGGCATGCATCTCTTCTGCTCACAAAGGCTGTGTTTATTTGATCAAAAATACAGAAAATATTTGGCGCCGCTACATTTTCAGCATCATTACTCCACCCTTCAGTGTCACATGGTCCTTCAGCAATTGTTCTAATATGACGATTTGCTGCTCAAGAAACATTTCTGATTATTATCAATGTTGAGCTGCACAATATTTTTGTGGAAACTGAGATGCACTTCTTTCCTCAGGATTCACAGAGGAATAGATAGCTCAAAAGAACAGCATTTATTTGTTATTTCTGTAACATTATGAATGCCTTTCTGATACCTTACAGCAATTTAACGCGTCCTTGATGAATAAAAGCATTTTTGAATTGCAGTGGATCACGTTTTCCAAAAAATGTTGTGCAGCACAATTGTTTTCGACAGTGATAATAATCAGAAATGTTTCTTGGGCAGCAAATCAGCATCATTAGAATGGTTTCTGAAGGATCATGTGACACTGAAGACTGGAGTAATGATGCTGGAAATTCAGCTGCACATCACAGAAATACATTACAGTTTAACAGATATTCACACAGAAAACAGCTGTTCTATATTACAACAATATTTCATTTAAAAAGAAATTAAATCAAATAAATGCAGTCTTTGGTGCGCAGAAGAGACAAAAAACAGTGTAAATATTTCCAGTGTCTGGCTGTTACTGACCCTTGATCTGGGCAGGAAGGTAATTTGTGTGGATCCTCCGCCCAGGTCCAGGATTCCCACTGTCTTCTGTGCGTTTCTCTGGAGTTGACCTGAAAACAGCATTCAAGAGCTCGTCTGAAAGGATCTACGAACATTAACACTTCTGAAGGACAAAAACAAGAGTGTGATTTTATGAAATATTAAGCAGCAGGTGTTTGACAGCTGATAGAAATCAACACCGACTCTTTGTGCTTTCAGAGTTATAAATATCTTATGATGTTATTTTAAAAAACCTCAGGACTTCATGATGACGTTAAACTCACCGGCATCATGTTTATACATTTAGCACCATTTAATAAAATCACAGCAGAAAGTCTCACCCGCCAGGAAGTTGACTGTGACCCAGGCCAGAATCCCTGTGAAGAGACACATATTATAGTCATTTTTCCTCAATGCATGATGTTAAACACTGAATCACTTGCACTAATAATCGGTACTTCTTAAAAAGAGCAGGGTATGCGTCGAGTTTCACATGAATCAGAGTGTGTTTCATAACAATAATAGCTGTTTATAATAACTGGTTTGAGTCACGGCATCATTATTGTCGCTGTCTGAGCTCTTAATACACACTCTTTAACACGCTGAGTCTGTGTGAATCTCCATTCTCGATGATTGCCATCGCATTCTAACTATGCTCACTAACCTTATTTAAATCAGCATTAAATCACAGGACAGTACAAATACAGCCATGATGTACAAATTTTACTTGTGATTAATTTACCTTATGATTCTAATACACAATCCGCACATTAAAGTCATTTTAAACAAACTGTTTTGCATTGTAGTTAGAGATGTAGAGAGAAAACGTGCATGCACAAATCTTAATGAAGAAGCTTAATTTTATTTATTACAAAATATTTTTTCATTAAGTTGTAGTTATTCAAAAATATTTCGATATTTAATTCAGCTTAAGTTTGCAATACAACAAATACTACCAAGATGCATAAACATTTTAAAACACAATTCTCACATTAAGATAATTACAATCAACTTACTTTGCATTACAGAGATTACATATAACAATATTTAGAGATGGTGAGGTTAAAGGGGTCATATGATTAAAAAGAACATTAATTTGATTATTTGGTGTAATGCAATGTGTTTATTTGGTTTAAGGTGCAAAAAAACACATACTTTTCTACATACTGTACATTATCGTTTTTCCTCGAAGCCCCGCCTCCTGAAACGGGTCGATTTGTACAAGACTCATTGTTTTAAAAAAAGCAAGGTGAGCTATGATTGGCCGAATATCGTAAGCAAATGTTACGCCCCTTACTATAATGACACCAAAACAATAAAGCACATTACAAACTAGGCATCTGTTGCATCCAGTGGAGACATAATTACTGATTATTACCATGACTTTTTATGCGTCGCTTTGCATAGCACCTCGTAAACATAACACTATGTGTCTGCATTCGTGATCAGAGAAACAACAAACAAGCACTACCCTTCACTGCTCAAAACTTGTATTTGAATAGTAAGTAGCAGGTTCTCATAATAAGAAAACATAACTTACTTAAAGGTTGTGAGTCAGAAGCGCCAGACAGACTGTCCTTGCAGAGGTAGAACTGCCTCACTTTCTAGTCTCTGTGCAAAGCCAGCATAGACTGCTCTACAGGGGTTTAGGAGCGCGTCCTCCATAAATGCATTCAACACACTCTAACATTTGTGTTGAACTGTTCTGGAACACTACGTATCCACTGATTTCTAGTCATGTCCTCTCTTGGAAGCACAAAGAAAGTAGTTTCACTTTCACACCAACACACAGCACGTCCAGCGACCGGCAGAAACACTACAAGCGAGAATAATAGCACCTTCAGAAACTCAGAAAATCTTTGTAACTTTAGGGATTTTATCTATGCACTAACAGCTTTTATCACTCCAAAGATCATATGACCACGCCGCTAAATGATACTAAAAAGGGCTAATTTTTATTTTGAAAATTACAAAAAAAATTATTAGCATATTTTTTCACAATTAATATCATATATTTTTACCATGATGTATAAATATTCTACAATTTAAATAAATATTTCTCACATTGACTCTAAAAGGGGCGATGTATCCTGGGGAATACAAACAGTTGAGAAGTCTAATTTCTTGGTTTCTTGTTGAGAGGGTGTTTGTTGTGAATATTTAGATGGGGTGGCTTTTGTTTCTCCATTCTTTGTTTAGCTCACAGCAAGCATTTAATCTGCAGGGATTAATCTGAAACCTACTCAGCCTCTGATAAAAGTTAATCTAGTTCATATTTACGCATTAGAGGGGATAAGCATAAGCTTATTAGGTTTACACTGAAATTTTATGCATTAAATGCCTTACATTTTGTGTACTCTGGTTCTAAATGTATGTATCTCAGGGGACATGTCACTCTTTCATGGCTATATATAAAGATACAAAAATGCATAGCGATATTGCGGCTTGTGTTTTGGAAAAATCGAATCTTTTTGTAATCTTGAAACACGTATCCTTGGAAAGGTCTGACAATCAAGGTTCCAAATTTGGTGGCTGTTTTAGAACAAAGTGATATCGTGACAGAAAATGATTGATTTGTGACAGAAAACTGAGTTTGGGCGTCACCCAGTGGTTATTTTGGGTATGGTGTCCAAACAGGAACCACATTTTTTATGATATCAATAACAATGCTTTCAGTAATCTGCTATGTGCTATGTCTTCTTTAGAAAGAGACCAATCTTAGATCTGTATTTCAAAGAGCTCAGAAATCATAACCATGTTGTGATAAGCATCGCTAAACAAGAGTTCTGTTTTCAGTAAATGTATACATTATATACATTATATAGATTAAACACAGAAGAAAAAATCATGAAATTGTATTATTTGAACCCGATAGGATGAAAAGTAGAAATACATTACTTTTCTTAATAGTTTAGCACTTTTTAGGGTTAAAGCCATTAGAACCAGATTATTCTGAATGGGATTTAGAAGGGAAAAAAACATGCCTACCTAAAATGTCTTTTGAAAGAAGTGTTTTTTACTCAAATATTTTTACTCAAAATTGGATGAATTTGCCATTATTGAAAGCTATAAACACATTTCATGTCTGTTCCATTCATACTAGACTCCAGAGGGCGCTACATATATACTCCACGTGTGCATCACAGAAGTAACACAAATGATGCTCCAGGAATGAAATATGAGCAAGACATCCAGCAATCGCTTTAACTCAATAGAAAGAATATACTGATCAAACTTCAAGACAACAAACACCTTGTTTATCTGGGTTCTTCGGGCCATCTTGTGTATTTGAATAATAATTATGCATAATTCATTCGACATAGCCTTTTTTACAGTATAGAATATACTTATATTTATTGCCTCATTCTGTATTATTTCAAACACTCTGATGTTGTGGAGTGAAAACATGTTCTCTTTTGTTGGACACACTTATCATCAAAAGTCATCACAAGCTTGGAGAGAAATAAAACATACAAAAATTATTTAAAAGCAAAAAAACAGGGATGCTGTTGCTTCGCAGTCTCTTTTTAATTAAAGGCCCAGTACAGTTTGGCAGGTCTGTTCTAAAATTCATTTGGTTGAACTTTGGATTGTGCTGCACATTAACTAAATTTCTACTTTCTATTCTATTCTAATGTCTATATTTGTAAAATTTCTGTTGGTGTAAGGGTGATGTTCTACATTTGTTGTTTGCGGACAGACCTTCATTTGTGCCGGTCATGATGCTGACGCTATCAACAGGCACGTAAAACGGAGATTCATCGAAGACGTCTTGCACCTGCACACAAACACACATGAGGTCAAATGTGACTCTGGAGCACAACAGCAGTCATCAGCATCACAGGTATATTTGTAGCAACAGACATGTATTGATGAAAGTGATCTTTTTTCTTTTATGACAAAAATCATTAGGAAATTATGTAAAGATCATGTTCCATGAAGATATTTTGTAAATTTCCTATCGTAAATATGTTAAACTTGCATTGCTAAGAACTTCATTTAGACAACTTTACAGGGTGATTTTCTCAAGATTTATATTTTTTTACCCTCAGATTACAGATTTTCAAATAGTTGTATCTCAGAGAAATATTGTAGTATCCTAACAAACCATACATCAATGGAAAGCTTATTAACTCAGATGATGTATAAATCTCAATTTCTGAGAAATGATTCTTATGACTGGTATTGTGCTCCAGGGTCACAAATGATCCTAAAAAATAGATTTGAATAGAACTTTAAAATTACACTTGAACACTTGAATTGTAAAATTACAACACTGAAAACAAATATGAAACAAATTCCATCCAGTGGAAACTACGACGGTGTTTTGGTGCTTTAAAAGTGCTTTAGTGTTTTAAAACTACCAGATTAAAGTTTAAATATTACGAGAATAAAAGTCAAAATATTACCAGATTAAAGTCTAAATATCACGAGAATAAAGTCGAAATATTATGAGAATAAAAGTTGAAATATTACGAAAATAAAAGTCAAAATATTACAAGATTAAAGTCGAAATATTATGAGAATAAAGTTGAAATATTACGAAAATAAAAGTCAAACTATTACAAGATTAAAGTCGAAATATTACGCGATAAAAGTCGAAATATCACGAGAATAAAGTCAAAATATTACCAGATTAAAGTCTAAATATCACGAGGAATAAAAGTCGAAATATTACAAGATTAAAGTAATATTATGAGATTAAAGTCGAAATATTACGAGATTAAAGTAATATTATGAGATTAAAGTCGAAATATTACGAGAATAAAGTCGAAATATTATGGGAATAAAAGTTGAAATATTACGAAAATAAAAGTAAAAATATTACAAGATTAAAGTCGAAATATTACAAAAATAAAGTTGAAATATTATGAGAATAAAAGTTGAAATATTACGAAAATAAAAGTCAAAATATTACAAGATTAAAGTCGAAATAATACGAGAATAAAGTTGAAATATTATGAGAATAAAAGTTGAAATATTACGAAAATAAAAGTCAAAATATTACAAGATTAAAGTC
>JAUCMU010000043.1:20877589-20892169 GCA_032275025.1 Enteromius treurensis | reverse complement strand
GATAATGTTCAGTGCTTTGCTACAATCTGTATTGTTAAAAGTGCTATATAAATAAAAGTGACTTGACTTGACTTGACTTAAATGTCAGACATACATCCAGGTTGCCCTATACGACCCCAAGACCCTCCAAATGCTCGAACCCCGGTAATTGCTGCTTGCAGCTATATTCTTTACTTGTGCTTTGTTAGCATCACGTATGCCTGCTTTCCTTCATCAGCAATATCTGTTGCCTTCGTGCCAGACACCGCCGAGAATAAGACTCGGCCTGCGTGAAATGACAGCAATGCGGTTTGATTCCCCGTCTCAGATCACTGAGCTTTGGATTTCCTCACAATCATCAAACCAGCATCAGCTAAAACACTGAAATATAGCACAGATTCTGCCGTATTGAGAAGCAGTGCTGGAAAAGTAATAGATTAGAGATTTAAAATGCAGTAGTGTAATTATTTTAATTACTTTATTTATGTAACTGGTTATAATTAATTACTTTTAAATCTAACTTGTTAATCATTTTCAAACGTTTAAAGCAAGCAGCGATAACCTTTTTGAATATTGATACTTCTTCACTTGAATAATTTAATTTAAAAGCACAGCCAGCACAAAATCGTTAGCACTTCTTTTAGCTTTGAGATCATTTTGAGGTAAAAGACAGACTTAAAATCATAAGACGAAATGTTTTAATAGCATGATACTGTGCATATCTAACAGGAAACTCAACAGAAATAAAATCTGTTAATTCTGAAGAATAAAGCATATACACAAACCCAAATAGGCAACAGGAAATAAAACAGTTATTAAATAAACATGTGTCCTATTCTGTGTCCTTAGCTCCTGAAACATTGCTGTGTCTTAGTTTTAGAGCCAGTAATGCAATTTAGGAAAGAAATCGATCAGATTGGTTTGTGTGTGACAATATTCAGATGTTTCCCAACTTTGTAATCATTAAATCAATCATTAAGTAACATTTTTTCCTTGGTATCTGTAACAGATTAACATTTACCTTAATATTGGGTTAAACTTTGATAATTAACATAATATTAACTTAATACTATAATAACAACTAATTATTGCTAATTACATGCAAGTAACCCTAAACCAAACCTTAATTCTAACCTAACCATGAAATAGGTAGAAGTTCATTAATATTACTCAGTCCTTAAATGTATAATTACACTGTAACAAGGACACCCTAAATTAAGGTGTAACCTTATTTTGCAACTTAATCATTTAATGCCGTCATATTTAACATGTAACACTGTTGAGATTAAAGTTGTGTTCAAAGCACACTGAGAATGTGTTCAGGACTCATTACACTGTTTCCCTCCTCAGGCATGTTTCACTCAGAATCACATCACGGGAAGAAAACTAATTCATGTCAACTGCTTCAACCTGCCACGACTGGGAATCACCGACTTCCAGCACATGAAGGTAAAGCCCCTCAAAACACATAGCAGTGAGTCACTTGATATTCAGTAAGTGCAGACATCATTTCTGTTGTGTGTAAGTTGATCTCGGCTCAGGTCAGAGGATTGCTGGGCGTCTCGGAGCCTCTCTGGAAGCAGAGCGTGGCGGATCCTCTTCATGATGACCGGACGGTTTTCCTGCAGATGAAGAGTAGGAGTGGCCAGAAGACAGAGTCCCTCACTTATGAGCAGTTCCTCAAGAGGAAGAGCCAATAAAGCCGACTCAACCCATTCATGTCATTTAGAAGGATGCGATCCCTGCATTAAACATGCTGAACATGTCTGTAGGGGTCATTTCTGACAACTTCAGAATCTACAACATTGGAACATTTTCATACTTAGTATTTTTGTCATAAAAAAAAATAACATATATATATAATAAAAATTACTTAAAACAAGCCAATCTGCCAATGGGACAAAAAAAAAATCTTGTTTAGCACTTGACTTTTTCTTACCCAATTGGCAGATATTATTTTGCTTGTTTTAAGCAAAAACAAAGAAAGTTTTGAGATATATATATATATATATAAGACTCGTCAAGTAAATGCAAGAATGTTTAGACATTTTGCAATAGAAAACAAGTCAAAAATACTAAATAAGACAACAATATTTATGCAGTTTATTGCATATTATAAACTTTTCTATAAATATTTAGTCATTTATCAGACACTTATCTAAAGTGACTTACAAATGAGGACAATGACAGCATCAAAATAAACAAAAGATTAATGACATATGTGTCTCTAATAATATAATTATACTGTTAACACTAGTGTTATGTATACAGATTGTTGTTGTTGTTATTTTTTTGGTAAATAACGTTTGTTAGCCGGGTTGAATCATTCAGGTCGGGGTTCATTTAGTGACTTTTGTCTTAATGCATGTGTGTTCTTTATTTGAAAATTATTATAACAGTAGAGTTTTGAGCTGTTTAAAATCAACAAACTTACAGAGAAAACACGCATTCATGACTCAAAACACGTGTATCTCCATTTACATACTTGAATGCAAACCTTCTGCAAAACGCTGTTTTGAGCCAAATGAAGCATAGTCTTCATCTCTAGCTTTAAATATGATGATGCAAGCGCTCTGACAGAAAATGGCACGTTTGCACAGATCCTGCATGCATGTTTGACTGCATTAGAGCCAGACTGATATCAGAGATGCTCAACACAATCACAACCATCAGCAAACATCGGACTGTTGAAATCCGATCCGAATTCGGCGCAGGTCGCTCCCGTCTCCACAAAGGCGTTTTCTCTGACGAACCGCTGGCGAATTTCCTAACCCTACTACGGCGAATGCTTGCTACTTAATATTCATGAGACCAGCCCTTCCACTGGAAGGTAAGCGCTCAACGTCAACGAGCTCGATTAATATTCTAGAGGCGCGCTTTTTCATTAGACGACAACACCATTACGTCAACAGTTTTAAATTAATATTATATAACAACGAAATAATGTTACGGGTTTATACAATAAAATGCAGAACAGCAAAGTAGTTTAATATAATATATCCTTCACTAGCACACAAAGAGGTAGTATATTAAAATATATATATATATATATATATATATAGATACAAAAACTGATATACAGAACAATTATTTTTATGCTTTACTAATTCAATGCCACAAACAAAAGAGCTATTAGGAAAAATATGACCAAATTAACATAAGCTGCCAGAGAAAAGAGAAAAGAAAGAAGAACATTATATTAATTACAATGCTTTTGGAGCATTAGGCTACATGTTCAGTGCTTTTTACAAAGACATTTACATATAGCTAATTTAAAGTGGTTAAAAACGTGAAACAATGTATTTACATTTAGCCCACTTCTTCTTATGGTAGCAGTATTCCAAAAAATATATATATATTTTTGTTGTTCTGTATAAAAAGCATATCAAACACACACATTTCTATCATACACTCCACTTATTCTGTTAACGTAGAATTCCGAATCTTTCCAAAATTATCACAAGTAAATAGGCAATTAAAAAGTAAAACTTGCAAAATAGCTTCTTTTCAATAGGTAGCCTGAAATATTAGGCTACATGAAATATCAAGCTTACATTTTTCCTGAACATGCGTTTTGGCATTTTCCATGCTTAAACCCCGAAGATATTTAATCCAAGATCACAAAACCAGCCACAAGGGTAAATATTGTAAAATTGAGATTTATACAACAAAGAAACTGAATAAATAAACCACCCATTTATATATTTAAGGATAGGACAATATTTGGCTGACGTACAAATATTTGAGAATCTGGAATTTGAGGGTGCAAATATATAGGCTATATTGAGAAATTCGTCTTTAAAGTTGTCCAAATTAAGTTCTAAGCAATGCATATTACTAATCAAAAAATTAAGTTTTGATAATTTACTAAATATCAACATGGAACGTTATCTTTACTTGATTTTTGACATTAAAAAATGGTAGTTTTGTCCCATACAATGTGAAGTTGGCTGTTGCTACAAATATGCATGTGCACACTGGTGAAATATTTCCAAATAAAGAAGAAAGAAAAATGTACCAGAACAGAAAAGTCATAAAGTAGCCATATAAGGGTAACATCTCGACGTCAGCGTGTTTGATTAATATTCCAAAACGCGCCGTTCAATTGGAAGGATATAGCACGACCTAATTAATATTCATGAGCCGAGCACTGGCCGTACTAGGATTGATAATTTGGGTGCATGCAGGCGTAATGCGGAGAGGCGATCCCGGCTGGAGCTTCTGTCTGCGCTTTCATTAAACGAGACTCCTAATGAACACATCATACATTACAGAACGGCGTTTAATGAGCTGCTCGTCTGCGCTTCGGTCATGGACATCTGGAAGCGCATCGGAGGTCCTGATGAGGGAGGATCTGATGCCCACTGATCTATTTGGGTCACCAGAAGGAAGGAGCTGCTGAAAATGCGGTGATTTTAGTGAAAATACGGCGTCCTTTGCCCCTACGAAGCAAAGCGGATATCTTCTACAGGTAAATGATGCGATTTTCTTCCGACCCTTCTCCGTTCTCAGATGCGCTCGAGACACAGCGTCTCCGTTTTCCGAGCAGATCGCGAGGACAGGTATGAGAAAGAATAACACCCAGAATCGCACGTTTAACGAATGCACTCGATCAGTACATCTGCAAGGTCACAAACTGCCTTCACCTGCTGCGAATGAAGGATGCATGCCATGTTTCGTTGTCCATGGATCGTGCGCGATGCGTTTGCAGACTCGGAATGGTGGCAGATTATTCTATTACTGCAATTTTACATTGAGCTGAGTGGCAGGATCAGAGTCCCTCGTGGACAGCGAGGTAAATGACCACAGTACAGATCTGACCGGACGACTGGCCTTCAGACAGAGCGTCTTCATCTCGTGTCATTAGCACAGATCGATCTTTTGCGTTATTTAAAAAAGGTTGCTTTTGTAAGAAAACGCGCGAGTGCCCTATAGCATTGTGCATACTTGCATACGAAGACAGACTCTTTAGACAGTAATTGGTTGATTTTCCTGCTCCAGGGATTTGAAACGAGCCCTTCAGTGTGTTAGTGTTGTTTCAGGGTTGTGGCGATACGCTCAGAGAACCTTTGGTCTGATGCACGGGTGTTAAAACCAAAGCATCAATTTTTGAGAATGTTTTTATGAATGTGCCTAAATATACACACTCTGTTTCCATGCATTCAGTGTGGCCTGCTCAGCTAACAGCGTCTTTTCAGCACTGCTTTTTAAAGGTTATGTAAACAAGAGACGGTTATGGAATGTTTTTGTAGCATTATTAATATCTTAAGGATAAGGAAATGTTCTCGGAACGTCTTCATGATGTTGTTTGTAAGTTCTCAGTCAGACCTTGTTCGCATAAAACCTCCTTAGTAGGCACACATACATTCATATATAAATTTTTTTGAATGTTTAAAAGACATTTATAAATAATTCTTTATGGTTTTTCTTATGTGATATTCTGCTTAGACAAGAAGGAATGGTCTTTGTGTTTACTGTCAAAAAATAAGAGAATGGGCTCTTCCTTTGTTCATAATTTTTTTTTTAACACATTTAGAATAACTGGACATTCTGAACACATTCAAATAATGTATTCATAACTTGGTAGGAATGCTAAAATTATGTTAAAACATGTAATTGATAGTTATGGCTGTTTTGTATTATTTATTTTGTAAGGGGAAGGTGGTTGAAATATATTTCTGAGCAGATTCACTGATTTCTAGCATTAATGTTTAGTTGTGTTCTATATGTTTGGATGTCCTTCTGAATGGACAGTTCACCCAGAAATGAAAGCTGTTTTCATTTGTGTTGTTCCAAAGCTTCTTTCTTCTGTTGAACACAAGGCGAGAATAGATTTGAAGAATGCTGGTAAACCAGAGATTAAGTTTATGACTTAGTTACTGTTATTGATAGTGCTTGATTGTGCCAAAGCAGCGTTACAATATTAAACACGAAAACTGCGTGTCGAAAGAGTGTGCCAGACTACGGAGCCCCTTAAGTGACATAGTGGTGGGAAAATTCTGGGTGAGCTGAAAAAAATTATCTCACAAAGATATTTGCGTTCCCTCGCAAAACTGTTACAGTCTTGCATGTATTAAGAGCACACGTGTCACGAGAGAACACAACAACCTTTACGGGAGAATGCAAATATTTTTGTGTGACAATGCAAAGTTTCCACCCACCCCCAATTTTGTCCTCCACCATGTCCCTTAAGGGGCTCCGTACCAGACCAGCAGTTTAATTAAAACAAGAAATATCTGCCAATGGAGGCAAAAAATAATAATCTTTTGTATTGGCCAAATAAATAGGACCCAAAAACTATAAAAGGGTCCCACCCTACATTTTTTCTGTTGATTACTCAATCAAAATCTGTGTCTGGGTGGTGTGTGTGTGTGATCATATGCAAACTGGTTTCTGTAGGTTAAGGGTTAGAAGATAGAAAATATAATTTGATCAGAATAAAATAATAGAAGTCTATGGAAAGTCCCCACAATTCACACAAACGTGTGTGTGTGCAGTCACTCTTAAATCATTTATGTCTATCTATCAGTCCAGACAGGCTGCTGGCAGCCACTGCAAAGAAAGAAGAGAATGCACTCAGCTTACGGTCTTTAGCAGCGAGGAGCTGCAGAAAACATCTGTTATAGTCTGATAACCTCTGCAGAGTCAGATCCGATCTCACAGATCACACATGAGTTCATGAAGTCAAACAAAGGACGTGGAAGGCATGAATCCAAATAATTTAGCACAAATGAAACTCATCCTCGAGCTGCGGCACACACCTTCAAACCTGTTGTTAATGAATCTGAGCACTACCATGAACGAGACGTCAGAGCTACAATAGAGAGGAAGACTCCCAGTTATAAATACGTTTTGAAAGCATTGTTTTTAAATGTTTTTCTTTGTAATTATAATGTTACAGTTGAGGTTTCAGAATCTGTTCGTTTTACCAAAATAAGTAGCACCGAAACATGAAGTCCACAAGAGAAAATATGAGTTGATTCTTAATACTGGGTTAAATGAATAAAGCTGTGAGTTCTTTAGTTTAGTGAAAGATGTTGATGAGTCTCTTGTTTGTTCTAAACAGTAAAACTGCCTGCTGTTGGTTTTCCAGCATTTTTTGTGTATTCGATCCCTTTCCAACAATGAATGATTTTGAGATGCATCTTTTCACACTGGAACAGCTGAGGGAATCATATGCAGGTATTACAGAAGGTTCAAACATTTACTGATGCTCCAGAAGGAGAAACAATGCATTAAGAGCCGGGGGCTGAACATTTTTACACAGAATGAAGATGTGTAAATTTGTAACCTATAAATTATGTCTTCAATTAAGTTCTGCCCATCAAAGGCTATAGAAGAGATGTGCATGTTTACCAGAAGACAAACTAAGTTATACTGACCCTGTTTTTTTTTTTCAACAACCAATTCGTACATATTCGTGCTAATTCGTATGACCTCACGCGTATGATTTTGTACGATTTGTCTAAAACTGTGTGACGGGTAGGTTTAGGGGCGGGGTTAGGTTTAGGTCATTCGTGCAACTCGTAAAATACGTACGATTTAGAAGAAATCGTGTTAATTCGAGTGATGTCGTACGAATTAGCCACCTGGTAAAATATGTACGAATTGCGGTGAGATCAGGTTGTTTTTTTCCCTTCTGGAGCATCATTGAGTAAAATAATTAACATTTTGCACGTTCTGAAAGGGGGATGTAAACATTTGACCTCAACTGTATTTAAAAGGTTGTACATTTGTACAACATTGTACTTTTTTTGTTTATTTTCACCCAAAACAGAATATTTCTTCAAAATAATAATCTAACCTATGAGATTAAAGTCGTAATATTTTTTTCGAGGATAAAGTCAAAACTATGAGAATGAAGTCGAAATACTACAAATTTTCCCCCGATTACATTGAGACTTCATTATAAATTAGTCTATAGCCTGTCTTCCCATGCCTTCTGATGATCCTTCACTTTTATATCTTGCTGTACACTTGAAACAAAGAGGAAAAACACATTCATTTGAAAGCTACGCTGTTTTATATCAAAAGCAACAAAGCTATATATAGCACTATAACGAATTCAATGGTAGACAGGAAATATTATTTCCAAGCATATTGTCCCCGTGAATATTACACATCATATAATTTCTGCTAATAATCCGACACAAATGCCTTTGTAGTGTATTACAAAGGGTGAAAATAGAGAGCTACAGCGCCCCCCAAAGGAATGTTGATATTGACTGAGTGTGTGAGCTGATGTTAAGATCAAAAGTTGATCCTGTTCAGTCTTTTAATAAATATCATATTCTTGATATTAATCGGTTTTCGCAATATCAAGATCTCAACCCAGTAAGATGAAGCAATATTCAATTATGCCTAAATTCTGGTGGCCTTCTCTCTTTATTGTCATAATATTTCAACTTTATTTTCATCATATTTTGTCTTTATTCTCGTAATATTTCGATTTTATTCTCGTAATATTTTGACATTATTCTCGTAATATTTTGACATTATTCTTGTAATATTTAGACTGTATTCTCGTCATATTTTAAATTTATTCCCGGAATATTTTGACTTTATTCTCGTAATATTTCAATTTTAATCTTGTCATATTTTGATTTTTTTTTTGCTCTTAATATTTTGACTTTATTCTGATAATATTTTGAGTTCTATAGCTGGGTATGAACAGCTCAAACATAGCTTACAAGAAACGTTCGTACAACATTTTGGCAACATTCTCTCAACATTACAAACAAACGTTAATAAAATGTGTTAATAGAGAACATTTGTTTAAAGTTATGTGGTGTTTAATAATGTTCCCGAAATGTTAGTACAAAACACGTTTATATATGGATTGTTTATTAAATGTTTTATTTCTGAAACACTTCATTTGGATGTTCATTTGTTTTATGAATTGTTACTATTTGTTTCCACAATGTTTATGTTTTTTTCTTAGATATATTATTTATTATTTATATTCATACAAAACATTTTAGTTTGACACTCGTGTAATGTTTTTAAAATGTTACTTGAACATTCAAAACATTTAAAAGTAACACTCCCACAAACAAACATATAACATACGAATAAATACAATTTCTGAACCATTTAAAAAGCTAGATATTTTCGATGTTCAGAGAACATTCAGAACTAATGTTTTCATAAATTAATGGGAATGTTAGCAAAACATTCTCTGAAAATATTTGTTTTAGTGCTGTCAAATGATTAATGGCATCCAAAATGAAAGTTTTTACGGGCGTGTGTGTATTATGTATATTAATTATTTGTATATAAATACACACGCATGCATAAATTATGTTTGTATATTAAATACATACGTAATAAATATATAAACGCACACATAAAAAAACTCTTATTTGTATGTGGTTGTGCTTTATTGTTTGACAGCACTAATATTTGTCATCAGGGAATTTGTGTACAGCCAGTCATAAAACAGCAAACATGTTTAGAGCGTCATGAGAAGCACTAATGTCTGATGGGTTGAAAGGCAAAGGTTTTTTAGTCATGGTGGAGTAATTAGCTTTGGTTTAAATGTGTTGAAGCTGTAGATGTGTGGAAAGAGACACGTTCTACAGACCCAAACTCTCTTTGGCATACACACTTCTGAATCACGGGAGAGCTGTCATGCTGCTTCGTTTGGGGTTCAGTGAGTGCTGGCTGGAAAAATGGGATGCAAAATAACTGAAATACAGTTCACCGTGAGCCACCCAATAGCACATTCACAGCGGTGTTTCAGAGGGGAAGTAGCGACTGTGGAGCGACCCGCTGAAAATACACACGCTTTGCCAACTAATGCAGCCAGCTGGTTGGCAAACAACACCAGCGACTCAATAAAGAGGCTGATGGGAAGGTCATTTGATATGCAGAGAGTGTGACATCACCCGCCTATTAAACACCAACAAGACGGGTCATTTGTCCTTGACCCATGAGTTTTAGCTTGTTATGATTATATGAATACGTTCAATGCATTAAAATATGTACCTCTGTGCACAAATTTTTATGTACTCACTGCATGTTTTGCTGAAGTTTCAAAGAGAAATGTCTACTGATTGGCGCTAAAACACAGGTTCAGTAAGTGAAGCCTGGTATATTTTTATTACGTTGATATGGGTATGTATTGCGACTGTTCAGGATTCTATTGCTAAATAGATGGAATCATGCCCCACACCAAATCCAAACCTAAACCTACTCGATAGTGTTATCAAATGCAAAACTGATATAAAAACACATTTGTTGTTGCAACCGTGTAATTTCAACTTCCTTTTCAGATTTGAACTGTTTTGTTGAAGCGTTGTTATACAGGATTTGAACCGGAGCTCCTCGCCTCTCACTCTACTCCGTGAGCTACCAAACAAACCTGCCAACTATGAAAACACATACAGTGAGGTCAATGAGTATTTGATCACCCTGTGATTTTGCAAGTTCTCTTACTTAGAAATCATGGAGGGGTCAATAATTTTCAGCATAGGTTCATTTCCACTGTGAGAGACAGAATCAAAAAAAAATCTGGAAATCACATTTTATGATTTTTTAACAATTTATTTGGGAATTACTGTGTCAAATAAGTATTTGATCACTTGAGTCAAAATGTTTTAATATTTGGTACAGAATCCTTTGTTAACAATTCCAGGGGTCAAACGCTTCCTGTAGTTCTTCACCAGGTTTGGACACACTGCATACACTCCTCCATACAGATCTTCTCTAGATCCGTCAAGTTTTGGGGCTGTTGCTGAGCAACACAGAGTCTCAGCTCCCTCCAAAGATTCTGGCTAGGCCACTCCAGTACCTTAATATGCTTCTTACGGAGCCACTTCTTGGTTTTCCTGGCTGTGTGGTCATTGTCATGTTGGAAGACCCAGCCACTATCCCATCTTTAATGCTCTGACTGAGGGAAGGAGGTTTTTGCCCAATATGTCACAAAACATGGCCCCGTTCATCCTCTCCTTAATACAGTGCAGTCGTCCTGTCCCCTGGGCAGAAAAACTGATGCTTCCAGCCCCATGCTTCACTCTAGGTATGGTATTATTGGGATGATACTCATCATTCTTCTTCCTCCAAACACGGCGAACAGAGTTAAGACCAGAAAGTTCTACTTTGGTCTAATCTCCCATAACTCCTTTGGATCAATCAGATGGTCCCTGGTAAACTTCAGACGGGCCTGGACATGGGCTGACTTAAGCAGGGGAACCTTCCGTGCGATGCAAGATTTTAAACCATGACGTCAGTGTATTACTGATAGTAACCTAGAAAACGATGGTCCCAGCTCTTTTCACGGCATTGACCAGCTCCTCCCGTGTGGTTCTGGGCTGATTCTTCACCATTCTTAGCATCATTGACAAGGAGGAGCACGAGGAGAGGTCTTCTGTGGGGCCCCAGTCCGAGGGACATTGTCATACTTTAGGCTCTTCCATTTTCTGACAATTGGTCCAACAGTTGTTTTTTTTTCTCTGTAAGCTGCTTGGCAATTGCCCCGTAGCCCTTTCCAGCTTTGTGAAGTTCTACAATTTTGTCTCTTGTGTCTTTTGACAGCTCTTTGATTTTGCTCATGTTGCTACAGTACTTAGACTTTGGCTGATTGTGGGGAGCAAAGGTGTCTTTATGACAGCTAACGACCCAAAACAGGTGCTACTAATTTAGAATCATGAGCAGAGTGCAGCTGGACCTTTTAAAAGCAAAATAACAGGCCTTTGAGGGTCAGAAATCTGGCTGATAAGCAAATGATCAAATACTTATTTGACACAGTAATTCCCAAATAAATTGTTAAAAAAAAATCATACAATGCCGTTTCTGGATTTAGAATTGTAGACCCCTACATAAATTAACCTGTTTTTGGTTTTTATTTACTTTTTGTTCATTGTTTAAATTACATCGAAAATCGTAGTATAGAAGCATGCAGGTTTCAATATTGTGTGTAATATATTGGTATGCACATAATCAATCTTCAGCATCTGACTGCCTCATGAGTCTACAGCAGCACTTCTGAACCGAAAAGACATGAGAGAAGCATAAACACAGTCACACTCACTGAGCAAGTCTTCAAAAAAAACAACAACAACAACAAAAAAAACAAAAACAGTACAACGCAAATAAGCCCTTGCACTGGCACTGTGATTCACTGCAGTTTCCTGCGGCCTGCTGCCAATGTGTCCACTTAGCAACACACTGACTGGCACTGAACGCAGCATCAAAACTTATCTACCAGACTCTATTCACACACATTGCCTCACACCCGCACTCCAGACCAAAATACACACAACTAACGCATCTAGCTCACTAAATAGGAACATACAGCCTTCTATTAAAAACAGCATAAAACGTTTTATCATGCAGAGTCTAAAAGTTAAAGCTATGAGCACAATAATTAAAGCATAAAAAAAATATATATATATAAACAAAAATAAAAACAACAATTCTGAAATCTAAAATAAATAATACAAATAATTTAAATAATAAAATAATGGTAACAATTTACAATAAGGGGTCACTTGTTAATATTAGTTAATGCAGTAACCAACACGAACAAACAATGAACAATGCATTTATTCCACTATTTATAAATCTCTGTTAATGTTAGTTAATGAAAATACAGTTGTACAATGTTTATTCATGTTAGTTCACAGTGCATACACACACAACTAGTAAATGCTGAAATGAACTATTAACTAAGATTAGTAAATGTTGTAGAAGTATTGTTCATTGTTCACGTTTACTGATGTTGTTAGCTAATGTTAACTAATGAACAAAATAACCAACAATAACTATAACTACACAAATAATGATAAAACTTAACATAAACATAAAACATAATAACGTAAAAACATAATAATGATGGATGGATGGATGCATCTTTCCAGCATTTTTTATCCAAAAGCAAGAGCGAAGAATATTCATAATACAGTATAAAATGCCAGATTTATTAAACAATCTGATTTGGATAAATTTAAAAATATAAATAAATAAATAAATAACAACAATAAAAAATAAAACTATAAAAATAAATAATAAAAACTATAAAAAAAACACAATAAATATATATTTTTATGAAGTTTCTTAAAATACAGGATTATATAGAATTATTTTTCTAAACTTTCTTTGCTCATGATGAAACCAAGGTCTAGTCAGAGGGGAAAATATCAACCAATAATCAATATTATTATAATTTCTTTGGCCATCTGTCTGCTTCTTCACGGAGCCGACAATAGAGTATGACAGGAAAGTGTGGGCTGGAGAGTTGTGATGGGATTGGCAAAGGACCACTAACCACTAAGTTATCCGCACTAACACCAATAATTAATATCCATATAATATGACAACCCTGTATGCTGTAAGCATACTAATTAAAGCATAAAAAAACAATTTAATTCAGATTGAATGAATAACTATATATCTATATATAATATAAAGAACAAAAACTAAGCACACAATAAATATACAAACTGAATATTAATATACAGTAGTCAACTGACTGTATCACGCCGGTTGTTTCATGACCATCAAATCCACCAAACATGACTCAACTCTATTTTAACCACTGAGAATCCAAAATTGTCATCAGCTGCATCACATTTGAACACAAAAAGAGAAAGAGCACATTATGATCACACAGTCAGTCAGCATGAGCACAATATGTAATCTGGCCCAGTGTTCTGGCATGTTCACATTGCATTCATCATCTCCATCATGCAGGGCACAGGCGCACCGGCTAACTCAAGCAGCTGTCTGGGAATCGGGTCACCGCTCCGACACACCCTATGCCTGATAGCCCATGCTTCAAAGCTAGCACACTTTTTCCTTGCAGCCTCTCTCTCTTTTGCTCTTCGCAATCCCATGAGAGGACAGCTGCACCAGCGGCAGAGACGAACAGCACTGGAATTAAGCAGAGCCTTCATACACTCTAATGATCTATATAACTTACAAACACACAAGCACACAGAAAGTTGCCGGTCCAGACGGCTCTCTTTGCGACAATGCCAAGTGCCCCATACCTCACATGCTAATTACCACAGCAATGCACAGCCAGAGAGCAGCTTGTTGGCTGTCACATGCTGACCAGACATCTGGACTTCCTCTGGTATGGAGTCCACATCAACCGGACGGCAGCAGGAACACATACTCACATCCAGACTTTCACAGATAAACTGACAGATAAGGACACAAAGGAGCAGCAGACATAAGCACACATACATACTAGACTCAAATCTCTAGATATATTGTGTTGGATGCATGTAATAATCAGCTTAGCATGCTATTAATGCTAGTTTTGTATGAACGCAATACAATGTACTTCCCTTGACCTTTTTTTTCCAAAAGTGACCAATCAATAACTCCTATCATCCCTGACTCATTATTTCATCAAACTTCCAAAAAAAAAATTATTTCAACATTAAAAATTAAAATGGTGATGCAAGATTGTTCTTGCATTCTACTGAGGTCATGTGACAGCAATGTAGCATACTACTGCTTGGAATTTCATCTTTGCATAATGCATACTGTTGCATACACAAGAGGTTAGACTCAACATGCAATGAGTTCATGTAACAGTAATATTACATATTACTTCCAATGTCTATAACCGTTCTTGCTACATGTTGCCTG
>JAUCMU010000043.1:20866129-20877489 GCA_032275025.1 Enteromius treurensis | reverse complement strand
GTTTGAGAGAAATGGTAATATTGTGTATCTGGAATGAATTTTAGATCTTTAAGTCCATCTCATGAAAAATCGGAGCACAAACAAAGGTCTTTTGATGACAAATTGTAGTTTTTTTTTTCAGTAAAACAGCCACTGCAAATCTTGAATCATCATGAATTTCTGTGAATAAGTCATTGTTTGAGTGGATCTTTTTAATTGATCGTTCAATCTGCTTCATACATCGAATCAGACTGAATCAGTAATAAAGAACTTCTCAGTGACTGAATTATACTGATTTAGCAATCAAAAGTAAATGAGATAAATTTCATGCTTTAAATAAAGTGCATATAGTAATATACAGTAAGCTACATTTATATTTTTTGTAAAGATTGTGTGTGTGTGTGTGTGTGTGTGTGTGTGTGTGTGTGTGTGTGTGTCTTTTTGAAGCGTAAACACCGCAGTCCTTATTCTTTGTAACTGCATTAAAAAGGATACAAATATGCTTTGAAAGTACATAAGGGTAAGTAAGTGACAGATTTAATTTTATTCAGTGGCACCATGGCAGTTTCCCTAAGGGTGTATGTGTCAGTATCCCAGGTAAGCAGTGTGTTTAATATCACATTTCTGGTGTGTGTCTGGTTTTCACAGTTTCTCTTACCCTGAAGCGGCTGATCAGGTCATATCTGGTGAGAAGTTCATACACCAGGAACTTCAGAGCATGTTCACTACTCGCCTCTTGAAGCGTGAAGACATCAAATGACCATTTATCAACATCCTGAAAAAAAAGAAAGACTGCTGTGAGTTGGTGGCAGATACAGTTGAAACGAAACAAACAAAAGCCTTTTTTATAGTCTACAATAAAGATAATCTGTACCTTTAGAGCAGTAATTACAGATGGTGGATAGGTCAACCCTGCCATGTTGGATGTTCTTCTGTACATTCTGCAAACGCACAAACTATCATAAGTCTTTTTTACTATGACTACACTATAAAAAAATGTCAAGCTCCAAACATGGAGAGACATAAGCAAGTTATGTCAATTAATTATTATTGTTCACAATCACATCTAAATAAATAAATAAATAAAAAGAACCAGGTGTGACAGTATATATTGCAAGAGTCAAGTCACCTTTATTTAATGCAATTTATACAATAGAGATTGTGTCAACGTGGCTTTACAGCGGCAAACAAGAAAATAGTTTGCCAATAATGCAAGATGACATTAACAAGTCATTTCATTGGTGATTCGGTGTTGACATCATCCAGCTTAGCTCTCTTCCAATAATGTCTGTGCAATCAGTCTAGCACCCCCGAATTAACAAGGCAAAGGTGACAGCGGCAAGGACAGGGGGCAGTTCTTCTCTGGCCAGACAAAACGAGCATGGCACAGGACTTGTCTGGTTCTCATGGTCTGGTCCCGATGGCCAACGAGGTCTTCTGAGGGGATCTTTCTCGTATCTAGCTGACATGGTCTCCGCTGACATTCAGGGCTGTAGAGATCATCTCTAGGTGCTGATCCACCATCTGATCTGGATACAGACTGGACCTGTGAGGCTACATTCATCTTGGAATAAAAATGAAAGACTAATATTAGACTATTAGACTAAAAATGAAAGAAAGACTAATATTAGCATAGATGACACTGAGAACAATAACTTCACTTTATAAGCTAAATAAGCTTGTTCTTTTGACAGTGGCAAATCTTTATAAGTAAAATTTGACAGAAGTTTGGCTTCTCCCGCTCGTTGTTAAGGTAGTGTCCGTTAAGTCACATTAAGCTGTGTTCTTATAATGGACTTCTATGGGGGAGAAGCCGTTTAACGGGATATTATTTACTTTATCTGTCGAATATGGAATCGTTATTTTTTACAGTAGTTAGAGATTATTACAAGGAGGGTTTGACAGAAATTTGTGTTTTCCGCAACGGTTTTTATATGTGCTTTAAGCCCGTAAACGATTTTCACATGTTTCAGAATGTCCCAAAAAAATCTAAATGAGCTAAAATTCATTATAGTAACAAAACTTTTGATGTGTTTAATAGATTAAACAAGGTGAAAGACCACATTCCCTTCACTTCAACTTGCCTTAGACATGTTATGCGTCTGTGTATTACTATATACGTTTTAAATAAAACATTTACACATTTTAAATGTACATATTGATAAATTCAGTCTGAAGTTAGGTATAAATATTTATTCTGAGCCGTACTTAACTAACTTTCAGTATAACTTTAACATTATGATGCCTTAACTTTATTAACAATAACATAAACAAAGCTTACTGCGCATGCTTGCTTTTGTGGGCCTAACTTAACTTCCCGTAGACATCCAAACAGAATCAATAACAACAGCTAAGTCCGTCTAGAGTAGTTTTTTATTGATAACACGCAAAATATACTCACTGTGTGAATTAGACAGATTTATTAAATTCTCCGCCAGCAGGAGGTGTTTTAAGCGCGAGAAACAAGAGGTTTCCCCGGTAACGGCTGTAGACAAAGCAGCTCTGAGCTTACTAACGCTGCCTTACAATCAGGATTAAACAAAAACAACATTTTCTAAAGACAGTCTTCTTTTTAGAAATACAGTAATACAAAAACACCCACGCCTTGGTTTGGTTTTTTAAACGTGCATTACGTGATTGTAGCCGGCGACACTAACCAGACCGATAAACAAACACAGACCGGAAGCTAACTTAGGCCCAGGTGCGTGCACCCGATGAATGTCCATGTTTCTTTAGATATACAACCCATAAAACACTTTCTAAATGTTCAAATCAAAAACATATTACATTATTTTTATCTAATTAAATTTAGTCTAAAAAAAACATTAATTTAGTGAGACTTACCTGAAGCCTGAACTTGACAAGATGGCGGCGCTGTTTCTTCCGCAACGTCACTCAGGCGCGTGCAGAATGACCTTGGTGTTGGCTAAATTAGTTTTTATTTGTTTAGTCACAATTAAGCTGTCCGAAAGTTTTTAAAAAATATAGACCAAATAAAATATGTCTTTTCAACTAAGCCCATTTAAAAAAATCACAATGTAATGCCAGATTTGCATAAATCCATACATCATAAAATGCATTTAAAATGGCATTTAATTAGTGGTACTAAATCCTTTTTGAAAGTCATGTGGTATTACTGCAAACTCCATCTACAACTATTGTAAAAAGCTCATTCTTTTATACATGCAAATGATCTGTCACAACGTGTAAAATGAAACAGTACAGGCTAAAGATGATTAAAGTGGTTGGAAACATCTGAATTTAACATAAAATATACATTTAATTTAAACATTAACCTAAATTCTTGATGTTCATTAAGAAAAGGGTCAGAAAGAGGTTTAAAAAATTGACATTTGATTAAGTTCATGATATCAAAATATGATTATATAATAAAAAAAGTCTTTGCACTATGAATTTAGTTAAATGAATCTCAGAGAACCATTTAAGCTTACACTGTAAGTGACATTATACATGGCCATTCAATTGTTAATCTCAATCAGGAGGGTATTATCAAGGTATAAATGGAGCTTTTCCAAAGCGTTTAAGAGACAAGGACAGAGGGAAGGAGATTACATACAGGGATAAAACTGCAGAAACTCGTGCAGAGGAAATAAAGTTCTGGGTAGGTTAATTCAAGTGGGAACCAAAGCAAAAAATATGTAGGACATAACGCTACATTTTCCTTTGCTAATGAGGTTGGAAAAGCACTTGGCTCTCCCTAATAAATCATAATAATGGAAAATGAACTACTTTAATAAGCTCACACTGTGTGAATTCTAAATTCAACAGTCATCCCGATGACATCAACTCTTTTGTAATATCTCTTTTATAGTAATATATTGCTATAACAGTTCCTTAACGACATCATACTCCAGGAAGTGACATCACTAGTGGCCAAATAAATCTTTCTAAATCTTTTTTAAAACTACTTTACTGATAGTAGCCTTGGAAACGATGGTCCCAGCTCTCTTCACGGCATTGACCAGCTCCTCCCGTGTAGTTCTGGGCTGATTCTTCACCATTCTTAGCATCATTGATACCCCACTATGAGAGATCTTCCGTGGGGCCCGTGAAGCTGGATATGTGTGATGCTAACATTCAAAAGCATCAGTTTTAAAATATCCCAGCATATTAATATTTTTTTGAAGTCATAACATGATATTCTTCAAGTAATAGTGCAAAAAGTATGATACTGTATAAACCATCAAAACCATTTGTGTGAAAAGGATTGCTCTCAAATGATAATGTTATTTTCATATAGTTCATGGAACGTTTTAGCTAGACGTTCATCTAATGTTTTTTTTTATGTTACTCGTATTTTGAATATTACTAATTGTTTCAGAACATTCAGAGAACATTCAAAAGTGGACTTTTTTTTTATTTTCCCGCAGTATTTTAGTTGTACGTTCACCTAACATTTAAATGTTACTTGTTTCAGAACAATCAGAGAACATTCGAAAACATTGCAAAGCTATAACATGAAATGTTCCCTTGACATTTGTACAGCCAAAAAAAAAAGAAGAGGAATTTTATATAACATTTTATAATGTTAGCGATACATTCTTAGAACACAAATTTGTTAGCTGGGTAGTTAGGGGTTTATTACTTAGCACAACGTTAGCACAAAAACATTGGTTCTCCTTCACTAATGATTGCATACATTTTTCGTAATTATAGGCACATTTAAACTTCTCATGAGAACTTTCGGCCTAATTAACAACAAGTCCATAAACACATTTCATGCAAAAAAATTGTTTAGTGAATGAGACCCATTATTATATATAATTTACGAAAAAAATTTCCTAAAGCGCTTTGGTTGGACGTTCATCTAACATGCTACTGGTTTCAGAACTCTCAGCGAAATATTTAAAAGTATCATTCCCTCAATGTTTGCGAACGATACTATGTTATTATGCATCGTTGAAACACTGATACAATGTTCCCATATCATTTGCTTAAAAAACTAAAACATAAAAAACGCTTCAGACTTCACTCAGAAAAGGCATTTTTATAACTTAATGGCAACGGTAGGAAAACTCTTTTAGAACATATTTTAGCAGGGACGGGGCATTGTGTCATTTTTGCAAACACTGTCACGTTTTCTCAGTGGCAGCTTGTCATTATTTAAAGCTGTGGCCTTTATATGCGACAAAGATGAATGGGCATGCATGTTCCTGTTGTTTATTTCATGCATTTTATAGTTAACACACTCCCTTTTTTATTGCCCTTCCATACTGTCAGATGTCAGGTGTCGCCTTCATCCTTCACTTTTATTGGCTGTTTTTACCTGCAGGTCTGTCTCAGCCGGCACCGCTATTGTCTGCGTGACAGTCTAATGATGCCGACTCTCTCATGATCACAGGCATGACATACAGCAGGTTATTTTCGCATGCATTCTCAGCGCTCTGCTTTGAAAGGCTTATCCCCCGCTCCACGTTCAGAACAGACTTGGATTTCCAAGGTTACAAATGACAGAAGAGACAAGAAACGATCTGCTGATATTTTAGTGCATGTCAGAAACACCCTGTAAAGCGGAGCAACACAAACCACGAGCCAACGCTCGGATTTCTCTCTTAAACGCACGCATAATTAAACATCCTCGATTAAACTTTCATGATCTTTGCAAAGACGCATTCTAATGAAAACCGTAGCTAGTATGAAATGTTATATCTGGTCAAGGACCTAAGAGTCATTCAGAGAATACGTTTCTCATCCCTCACGAGTAATAAGTAACACGAGCGGCCCTGAAGAGCCGAGCGAATCGATGCGAGGGAACCAGGCGTCTCTCCTGATGTGGCATCTCTGTTGATGCGCTTTGTCTCGGCTCAGTCTTTGGAGACATCAGACTAATTCTGATGAGTATCTGGACGGCCAGAGGAGTCTTTCATCTCGCCAAACACAGAGATGAAAGGATCGACATTATCATATCAAAAACAGCGCGTCAGTGGAGCGTGAGTGAGCTTAAAGAAATGTCCCCAGAAAGCTTCTCGAGCCATCAGATTCCCTGACGATGTGATGCTCATGAAGTGGCTGTTTGCACGAGATTATGGGGTTTGTTTGCACTGATTAATCGCAACCAAAATATACATTTTTGTTTACATAATACGTGTGCGTACTGTGTATTTATTATGAATATATAAATACACACATATTCATATCATTTATATTACATAAATTATATTCAAGAATGTTTAGATATTTATACAAGAAAACAAGACAAAAATACTGAGTAAGAAAATTATTTTTTACAGGGTTGTCTCTTCTGTTTACAAGCTTGCATTTATTTTATTAATAATACAATATAAATGTAAAATATTCTTTTCAGTTTCAATATCTGTTAAACTTTAAAATATTTCTGTAATGCAAAGCTGACTTTTTAGCATCATTACTCCAGTCTTCAGTGTCACATGATCCTTCAGAAGTCATTCTAATATGCTGATTTACTAATCAAGCAATTTCTGATTATTTTCAATGTTGAAAAACGTTGCGCTGCATAATATTTATACATATAGTCATACATTCACTGAAAAAAATGGCTGTGATTTTAAAAAAAAATTGTTAAATGGTTAACGGTAAATAACAGTAAAAACCGTAAAAACAAACTGACGTTCCCAGAATTCCCTGCGTCAAATTTCAAATTTAGTTTGAATTTGATGCTTTTTCTTTGAAATAAATCTTATCAGTTATGTTTATTAGGGTTGTGTGTCACATGTAATGTTGTTAAATTAATGTTTTTTGCATATTTCACTCATCATGATGGTGTTTAGTGTTTGTGTGAATGACACTGAGCTCCTTCTATATATGCTCATATTTAAAAGCTGCTTGTCATGGGCAATTTGGTTCATCATGTAACTGTAAATTTAACTTAAAACCGTAAAACCTAAAACATTGTTAGTGTATTTTTTACGGTCACATTCAGGCAACCACAGTTTTTACCGTAAATTTTATGGATTTTTTTTTTACAATGTGCTATTTGTCAGGATTCAAAGAGGAACAGAAAGCTCAAAACAACAATGTTCATGGGAAATCTTCACTCTTGATCAATTTAATATGCCCTTAAAGTACTATGTTCTTTTAGCGCTCTTGCTGTGTTACCGATAATAAGAATCACCTCTCTGTTTGCTTTCTCCACAGGTTGTTTAACCAATACCCGGAATTCAGATGGAGACTCTACTGGTTTATTTGATGGTTGCTGTAATGGTGTTAAAGGCCCAGAAGATTCAAGTGTGCCCCAAGCGCTGCATTTGCCAGGTTTTGTCCCCTAATCTGGCAACCCTTTGTGATAAAAAGGGGCTGCTGTTTGTCCCTCCAAACATCGACAGACGCACAGTAGAGCTCCGACTGGGGGACAACTTCATCACGGGCATCAAGAGGAAGGATTTCGCCAACATGACCAAACTGGTGGACCTGACACTCTCCAGGAACACGATAGGATCGGTGACGCCTCATGCTTTCAACGATCTGGAGAACCTCCGCGCCCTTCACCTGGACAGCAACCGTCTGACCCACATAACCAATGATACGTTTAGCGGCATGTCCAAGCTTCACCATCTCATTCTCAACAACAACCAACTCACGCACATCCACATCGGAGCGTTTAATGACCTTCTGGCGCTGGAGGAGCTGGATTTGTCCTACAACAACCTGGAGAGCGTGCCATGGATTGCCATCCAGCTCATGAGCAATCTACACACCTTAAACCTGGACCACAACATGATCAACTACATCCCTGAGGGAACTTTCTCTGGGCTCCAGAAGCTCAAGCGCCTGGATGTTACGTCCAATAAGCTCCACAAGCTCCCGCCGGATCCAGTTTTCCAGCGCGCTGGAGTTTTAGCCACGTCTGGTGCCCTGGGTCCATTGTCTTTCGCGCTGAGTTTCGGAGGAAACCCGCTGCATTGTAACTGCGAGCTGCTCTGGCTTCGGCGATTACGGCGCGAGGATGATCTGGAGACCTGCGCGGCTCCACAGCATCTTGCCGGACGCTACTTCTGGACCGTTTCCGAAGAAGAGTTCCTTTGCGAGCCACCGCTCATCACCAGACACTCTCAAGAGACCCGGGCTCTCGAGGGCCAGCAGGTGTCCCTGCGCTGCAAAGCCCGAGGTGACCCAGACCCCGTCATTCACTGGATCGCTCCAGATGGGAAGCTGGTGTTCAACTCCAGCCGCACCGTGCTCCATTCGGACGGGACCCTGGACATCCTGATCAGCACGGTCAAGGACTCTGGATCGTTTACTTGCGTCGCTTCCAACCCGTCCGGAGAAGCCCAGCAGATTGTGGACCTGCTCATAACCAAACTTCCGCATTTCACCAACGACACCAGCATGGTCCAGGAGCCGGATCCGGGGTCGTCCGACATCGCCACTTCTGCCAAGACGGGTGGAGACGGAGGCTCCTCGATGGGTAACAAGGGTGGACACGAGAAGAGGGTCCTGATCTCGGAGATCACCTCGTCCACGGCTCTGGTCAAGTTCAACTTTCAGAGGAATATTCCAGGGATTCGCATGTTCCAGGTCCAGTACAATGGCACTTATGATGACTCATTAGTATATAGGTGAGCCTCTTTGGTTTTAAACACTTTTAAATATTCCGACATTTTATAGAGAGCGGTGCAAATATGGATGAATAAAATACTGAAATTTCACAATATTAAAAAAGATCAATTAAATTATCAAGTGTGAACCAACTATAAAGTAGCTCTACAGAAGACTATAATGTCGTAATTCAGCTCAGTTTAGTTGAAAGGGAATATTCTGAGAATGTTCGTGCTGTAACATTAACATCTGTTCAATGCTATCTGGTCTTTCTAAATGCATGGTTATTGTATCATTCATGCAGTGTGTTGTTCTTCTGGAATGTTTTAGTTGTATGTCCATTTAACATTTTTTTTAAATGTTTCTACTTGTTTCAGAATATTCTAAGAATATTCAAAAGTAACATTCCCATGTTTGAAAAATTATACAGTGAAATGTTCCTCTACTCTAAAGTAGCTTTACAGAAGACAATAGTGTCGTCAATCAGTTCAATTCAGTAATCAGCTGATTTAAAGTTATCTGGTTTTTAATATTGTTCTCAAAACATTAGCACAAAAACATAATTTATGCGTTGTTCAAGGAACGCTCTTTCCTGAAACGTTTTAGTTGGACATTTGTCTTAGCGTTTTAGATGTTTAAAGCTGCTGTATGTAGTATAGACAACTAGTGGTTGAACTAGATATTGCAGTCCAATTCTAAATAGTTTTTTTCACCTTGCCCCTCCTCTTCAGTCTTGACACACATTCAGGATGCCAGATTGACGACAAAAACAGGAACGAGTACACATGACAATGAAATGAAATACACTGTATTTTAAGACAACTAGCGTGTTTCTTAAAGGGTTAGTTCACCCAGAAATTAAAATTTTGTCATTAATTACTTACCCTCATGTCGTGCCAAATATATAAGACCTTTGTTCATCTTCGGAACACAAATTAAGATATTTTTGATGATTTCAGAGAGCTATCTGACCAACCAATTCGTACAAGGTCCCAAATTCTTGCTAATTTCTCATACGATTTTGTACGATTTGTCTATAACCTCCTGACGGGTGGATTAAGGGGCGGGATTTAGGTTTGGTCATTCATACAATTTAATACGAATTGGCAACTCTTAAAATACATAAGATTTAGAAGAAATCGTATGAATTTGTACAAGTGAGGTCATACGAATTTGTACGAATTAGCCACCTGGTAAAATATGTACGAATTGCCATGACAATAGCAATACAACGGAAATGATCCCAGATCCAGAAACATAATAAAAACATTGGTAAGAATCCATGTGACATCAGAGGTTTAACTTTAGTTTTGCAACTCTAGGAGAATACTTTTGTGCGCGAAGAAAACTTAAATAACTATATTCTCTCCTGACTTACGTCTTCTGCCATTTTAGAGAGTATCACAACTTCGCACATACACAACGTATTTGATGCAATCAGCCTTATTTACATATGGAGGAAAGCATGCGCATTTACGTAATCTGCGGTTGTTTACGCCTAGTGGAAAATGTACACATGCATTATGATACACTCTAAAATGACGTCAGGGGAGAAGAATGACTAATGATGTAATGATGTTACTAAATGATGTTATGTTTTCATTGCATAAAAAAAGTATTTTCAAAGAGTTGCAACTGAAGTTGAGCCACTGATGTCACATGGACAGTTTTACTGACGTGCTAACTATGTTTCTGGCGCTGGGAACATTTCAGTTGTGTTGCTGTCTATGGAGGGTCAGATAGCTCTCTGATATCATCAAAAATAATGTGTTAATTAATGTGTTACTTAATTTGTGTTCTGAAGATGAACAAAGGTCTAACATGTTTGGAAAGACATGAGGGTGTGTAATTAATCACAACATTGTAATTTTTGGGTGAACTAACTCTTTAAATAACTACATACAGCACCTTTAAATGTTGCTACTTGTTTCAGAATATTCAAAAGGAACATGATTCTGTCTAGAATGATCCCGTAATGTTCACACAACCAAGAGAAAACATTCAGAACATTTTTTTTACTTCATGGGAACATTGGCTGGTTTCAAGTTTTGTCATCTGATAGTGTCAGTGCAGTCAGATCGATAATGTTACTCAATTTTAATTGTCCTACAAGACACAAACAAGTCCAGAGCGTGTCGTGGCAAAGCTTTGTTCAGGTTTGTGATGTGTATCTGGTCAAACACTCGACTCACAGACACCTACAGACTATAAAAATGATGGTGGAGGAAAGAAGAAAGTGCAGTTAGAGTGCTGCAGTAATCTAAACGCTCTAGAGGAGTTCAGTGTCTCGTGAAGGGAGATCTGGCTCTGAGGCTCATTTACAGCAGCTGGGAACCAGAGGTGATGATAGGCTTCACAAAATCACCATCCAGATGATGAGTAGCGCTGGGAATACTTTTAAATAACAAAGCCATATAAAGTTTGGTTCCGGTAGTGTTCCTTTTTTCTGTCTGCGTGAACAGAAACCCATACTAAAATGATGGTTCTGTGCACAGTATTGAATGAATCTTATGAACTGGTTATTTTTAGTGAATCAAACCTGTACAGATCAACCAATGCAATCTGATAACCGAATGAATTAATCTAATGAGCAGGTTATTTTTAGTGCATAAAACTGAGATGCTTAATCATTGTTGTCTGATTGCAGAATGATTCTTATGACTAGATTCTTGGAAATGTGTTTTAAAACAATACGGCGCATAAACTGTAGTTTGATTCCTGAATGAATGATTCTTTTGAGCCAGTTATTTTCGGTTGAATCAAAACAATATCCCAGCTAACAAAATTACGTAACTGTTTCGTAACTGCAACGTAATCTGGTGACCAAAGTTTCGTCGTAGCGACGT